>PVLC010020667.1:10928-29066 GCA_004027655.1 Graphiurus murinus | reverse complement strand
AGCAAAGGAAACTATCAAGAACCTCAACAGAGAGCCCACAGAGTGGGAGAAAATTTTTGCCAGTTACACTTCAGATAGAGGTCTAATATCTAGGATATACAAAGAACTCAAGAAAATCGCAACTAAGAAAGCAAATAACCCAATCAAAAAATGGGCAAAGGATCTAAATAGACACTTCACAAAAGAAGAAATACAAATGACCAATAAGTGTATGAGGAAATGTTCCACATCATTGGCAATCAGGAAGACGCAAATCAAAACTACCCTGAGATTTCACCTAACTCCAGTCAGAATGGCAATCATAAAAAAACACGAACAACAACACCTGCTGGCGAGGGTGTGGAGAAGTGGGAACCCTAATACATTGCTGGTGGCATTGCAAACTTGTGCAACCACTGTGGAAAACAGTATGGAGGATCCTCAGACGAATGGGAGTGAACCTACCATATGACCCAGCAATACCACTACTGGGTATATACCCAAAAGAATGGAAACCAAACTATCAGACCGATGCATGTATATCTATGTTTATAGTTGCACAATTCACAATAGCCAAACTATGGAAGCAGCCAAGATGTCCATCCACAGATGAATGGATTACAAAACTATGGGATATGTACACAATGGAATTTTACTCAGCCATAAAGAAGAACAAAATCATGTTATTTGCAGGGAAATGGATGCAACTGGAAAACATTATGTTAAGTGAGATTAGCCAGTCACAAAGAATAAAGAAGCATATGTTCTCCCTAATATGCGGATGCTAGGGAGAAGATGGGGCATAGGAGGGTCTCCAGATGAAAAGGAGAGATCCTCGATAAGCAAAGAAGTTGATTTAATTGTAGTGGATGCACGGGGCAGAGGGACACCCTAAGGCACATGATGTACTTACACAATCATATCAAGGTCACTCACTGAACTGAACCTAAAGGGGGGGAGGGGGAGGGAACGGGGTGGGAATTAGGGAAGGGCTCAAATGAGAATTGTGTGCAAATATGTTGTTAACAACTTGTACTTAACAAAGATGTATGCTACAATGCACGAATTACTACCAAAAAAAAGTCATGACATTCTTTTTGTTTAATAAACTTTTCTTTTAGATATTGTTTTAGTCAGTTTTTCTGTTGCTGTGACCAAAATACTTGACAAGAACGACATCGAGGAGGAAAAGTTTATTTGGGTCACAGGTTCAGCGGCACAGTCCATGGTCAGCCGACTCCACTCCAAGGCAGATATCATGGTGGCACAGCATGGTGGAGGAAATATGAACTCAACTCAGTGATTACCAGAAGCTAAGAGAGAGACAGAAAGTGATCAGGGACAGACATGGTTTCCAAAGCCACATCCCTACTTCCTTCAGCCATGCTCCATTTACCCAAATTAACACCCAGTTAATGTGAATTATTAATCCTTCAGTGTATTTATCCACTGATGAGATTAGAGTACTGATTGAATTATTTTACCAGTGAACATTTTTTCATTGTCCTTATATGAGGTTTTCCAGGGGACATTTTATATTCAAACCATAACAGGGATGATGTTTTGTTTCCAATATAAAAGAAATTAAAGCTGGGCATAGTTGTACATGCTGTAATTCCAGCTACTTGAAGGCTGAGGCAGGAGGATTGTTAGTTTGAGGCTGGCCTTGGCAACTTAACAAGACCCAGTCTCAATCAGTCAATCAATCCATCTATTTTAAAAAGAACTTATTTTTAATTTTTAATTTTGAAATTTCAAATATAGGTAGATGTTGTAAGAATAATCCAATGATCATCAAAGTTATTTTTACCCAAATTAACCAATTGTTAACATCTTCCCATGTGTGCTTCCCCTAGATTTCTTTGTTGTTGAAACATTTTTTTTTTCTTTTGCAGTACTAGGGATTGAACTCAGGGGCATTTTATCTCCAAACTACATCCCCAGCCCCTATTTTTTTTATTGTTTATTTTGAAACGGGGTCTCACTAAGTTGCGGAATGCCTCACTAGGTAGCTGAGGCTGGCTGCGAACCCAGATCCTCCGGTCTCAACCTCCCAAATGCTGGGATTACAAGAGTGTGGTGTGCCACCATGCTGGTGTTGTTGAAACATTTGAAAATTGTAGATGCTATGGGGTTCCTTCTACATACTTCTGCATGTAAATCTAAGAATGACATTATCCTATGAGTTCTCAGTGCCATCATCACACCTAAGAGATTCACTAGGTAGATATAATCCAACTTGCAGTTCATATTCAAGTTTTGCTAATTGTCTCCCAAATTATCTTTCATAGACATTCTCATTTCATTGTTATATCTCACTCGTTGCAATTGGTTAGGTTCCTGCACTTTCCTTTGATCTAGAAGGTCTCTCAGATTTCTTGTTATTATTCATGGCACTAATACTTTTGACAAGTTCAGGCCAATTGTTTTGTAAAATGCCTCACATCCTGGCTCTTTCTGATAGTTTCCTTGGGATTACATTCTGGTAAAACATTTTCCCCCCAAGAATACCTCAGAAGTGATACTGCATATTTCCATTGTGTTATACCAAGAGGCCCAGAATGTCAGATTCTTCTCTGAGATGCTAAGTCTAATCAAGAAGTCATTTTTGGAAATCAGTTTAGATCTTAGATCAGCAGATCATGAGATGTGCCATTTGAAATAAGTTTGATTCTTCTCTGTAGAGTTGTCTCCATTAGAGAAGTTGTCAAGAGGCTCTGAGAGTCATTGAGTGCCTTCATAAATGAAAGGAAGGGAGTAAGTCATGGAATATTCAGGGGAAGGGCTTTGCTGTGGTCAGTGGTACTGTGGTCAGACACAACTGGAAAGCAATACGGTGGCCAGGGCTGAGGCTCCATCAGCAGGAAATGACCTTGGGTGAGATCCAAGAGGAGGCAGGGAGTTGATTATGAAGACCTTGCGAGCAATGCTAGGAAATTTGATTACAGGTCAAGAATGAGGAAAATGAGGAAAAGTTCTGAGCAAGAGAATAATGTGATCTGACTTATGTATTTTTTCTTGTCTCTTAGAATTTTTGGGTACTTATTTAATGTGGTCTTTTGGGCTGGCAGGGACAGATTTGTTGGTGTTATTGTTGTAAATTCTTCTTGTTCATTCATAAGAAAGGAAACCATAAGTGAAAGAACTTGTTTAAGGTATTTCTAAGGCAGCGACATCTCAACTGCACACTGCCGTGATTTAAGAACCATCCTAACTTCAGGGTGTTAAATTGTGAAAAGATAAGATGGTAAGTGCCCATGTGGCACATTTTTCTTCAGAGACAAGCAGTCCATATCCCTGTCAGGCTGTGTGCCTGATCGCTGGTATGTGCTGTCTGGCAAGCGCTGGCTTCCCTCCTCTCACCCTTTGGACACGCATGGCTGCAACTTCTGTGTTTATCATGCTCGTGTTTCTTTCCTTCTGACTGCATTCCCTCAGCAGTTATCAGTGGTGTTGCTCTTGAACTGTTCAAGGTGTTTCCCCTGCACCTGGCTCTTTACAGCTCAGAACTGCAGTCAACCTTGCTCCTGGGCATCACCGCCACAACCCCCCGCCCCCCTGCACAGCATCCCTGACCTCCTCCTTCTCTTGTTCAGGGACCCGTGGCTGCTCCCAGGGTTCGCTGCTGCAAAGGCCTCTGCTGGGAACTTTCTCCCACTTGTCTCCTGGAACATGCGTGCATTTCTCCAGGCACAGACCTCTGGAGCCACCAAGTCTACAAGTCAGAGTTTCTGACTCTGCCAACAAAATCAGATGCATCTGAGATAGTAGTGGAACAGCGGAGGGGGAGCTGGAGAGAGAAGGGGAGTGGGAGGAGAAAGGGGAGATCTGATGATGGTAACCATTCAAATAACCTTTTGTTCACACATGAAGTTATGTATATGGATGCAAAGACTGTTTGTGGGGAGGGGCTGAGCAGGGTGGGAGCCGAGGGGATGCTGCATGCATGTATGTACACCTGAGCCTCACTCCGATGTATAATTACAATCCAACAATAAAAAATAATCAGATGCATCCTCCTTCCCTGCCCCAAACCTCAGGGGGCCCGAATCCTGCCTAGTTTGTGGCCTGGACTAAATGTCTGTCTGTGTTCAGGGGCTCCGGGTACAAGGGGAAGAGGGGGATGTGGGGGAGAGGAGGGACTGGCTTTCCAGCTGGCAGCTTTGAGGAGCCCAAGCCAGGACACGCTGATGTGCTGTGTGGGTGTGACCCGGCCTGGCTGGGGACCAGGCTGCAGAAGGGTGACCTCATAGAACCCACTGCACAGCCACTGCTGGGCTGTGAGACAGGGAATCCTGGATGAGCCTGCCTAGGAAAGCTGGGGTGGCTCCCCCAGAACCTGCCCCAAGCCTGGCCCCAGGAGCTTCCTGCCCTGGCTGTGGCCCAGTGGGATTCCAAGGTCACAGACTATCTTAGATGTCCTGGTTGCAATGACTGTGGCACCGGGCCACCCTCCACTGTCTCCAGGAGGGCTTCACACACTCCCCTCTATTTTCCACCCTGTGGAGGGGCCACCGACTGCCTCTGAGAGCTTGGAAGTTCCCCAAGGAAGAGCTGGGGCCAGGACCTATTACTCGTAGGGCTTGGATTGGCCCTATAAGTACCCCTTGATCTGGGATTGGCCTAGATTATTTGGCAGGGGATGGAGTTCCCAGGCTACTGCTTATAGTCCCTGAGGGCAGCAGGAAGATGGCTTTTGAGTTGACTGGGACCCCTCCTAAGAGCCCTGTCCCCTTCTTCCCTGGAGACTTCAGCTCGAGCCGGGTTGCTGTAACTTCTACCTGCCTGGCTGCTGTCACCTGCACTGGAGCAGGAGGAGCCCAGACTCTGGTTCTCCACCATTAGTGGTTTGGGAATAGACTTGCCGGGCGTCCTGTTCCCGTCATGGCCACACCTGCACCGCCCTCTGCCAGGGCACAGGGCTGGTGGATGGGCAGACCAGAGCCTCCTTAGAGGCCTGCTGCTCGGGAGCCCTGGGTACCTCCCCACCACCCCTGCCTCACCAGGCCAGGTCACCGCTTCTGGGGCCTGGTGGCAGCTCTTGTTCATGCTGCATTTGCACACGGGCACCTGCTATAGCCAGGGTGCCTGCTGCAGGGCCTGTCACCACGTCTTCCGTGACTCTTTTGGCAGCCCTGCAAACCTGCTGACTACAGAAGCTCCTGTATTGGGGGTGAATATGCTGGGCACTCCAGAGCAGTGTGTGGTGTGTACACATGTGTGTGTGTGTGCGCGCGCATAGGCCCCCTGAATCCACATCCTTTCCAACTCCCATGAATCAGAAGACATATCCCCAGAAGCCTTGGGCACCATGTGAACTCTCCTTGTTGACTAGAACCTGACCCTTCTAGAGCTCTGTGGCCTTGGTTTCTCCCCATGTAATTATCTTTGAAGATCTCTGTGGAGGTGCTGAGCATGGGCACCATAGGGCAATTCACTGAACTGCTCTTCTCCTCTCCTCTCCACTCCTCTCCTCATCTCTTCTCCCCTCCATTCCCCTCCCCTCCCTCTCTCTCTATCTACCCCTCCTCTGGAGGTGCTGAGCATGTTCACCATAGGGCAATACCCTGAACTGCTCTTCTCTCTCTTCCTCTTCTCTTCTCTTCTCTTCTCTTCTCTTCTCTTCTCTTCTCTTCTCTTCCTCTCTCTCTCTCTGTCTCTCTCTCTCTTCCCTTCTTTCTCTTCCCCTCCTTCCCTTCCTTCCTTCCCTCCCACCTTTCCTTCCTTCCTTCTTTCAACTGTGCTTCTGACACTTGATCCACTTAGAGACTTCCTCAAACCTCAGCGCCAGCAAGAGTCCAAGAGTAAGGGGGACTGGAACTGTCTGTTTCCTCTGGGGCTTCTCCTGCCTGGACACGCTTATCTCCTGCTGCCTTCTGTGATGGTCATCACCATACATCCCTTTGTCTTTGTCCCCTACAGCTAACTGGCCCCTCAGGATGGGGCCACTGTCCTCCCACTCAGAAGCACCATCATCTCCACAGGAGGCAGGCCGACCCCAGTGGGGATCAGTGGGAGATCCACTCACATTTCAATAGTACTGCTCTTGTTCTAGGGAGCAGAGTAGAAGAGATATTGCTTAGGCGGCTATTTCACCAGTCCAGGCAGGACATGATGACAAATTGGACAAAGTGGATCTAGTGGAGGGTGACAGTGGTTAGGTTGGTAACATATTTTGAATGAGTTCCAACTGGACTTGCTGTGGGCTGGATAGGGGTAAAATGTCAAGGATGACTCCAAGACTTTGGACCCAGCAACTGTGTGAATCATTGATGGTGCAGTTTACTGAGATGTGGGAAGCTGGGGAAGGTGTAGATTTGGGACCAGGGGGAATCAAGAGCTCAGCTCTAGACAATTTTAGTTGGAGATGCCTATTAGACAGCAGAGGAAGATGTATGCAGTCCAGGCAAGGTGGAGGGGAGAGAGTGGAGAGGAGATATAAAATTGAGGGTCTTTAAGTGTAGATGGTATTGAAGCCATGAGAAGAAATAAGACCCATGTCTTGCCCTCAGTTCCTTAACGTATCCGGTAAGGAAGAGGGAGTGAGAGCCAGGGAGGAAGAAGACCATGTAGGTGAGTGTAGATGGGAGATTTGAGGATGATGCCCAGGGTTGTGTGAAATGCTGCGGATAGTAAGACAAGGACTGAAAATTGCCCGTCAGAATTGGCAATGTCAATGTTTTCATGATTTGATGAGATAAATGTTAGTAGCCTGCTAGGAGTGGGCTGGTGACACTCTGGAGTAACACTCTGGAGGAGTTTTGCTATAGATGGGAGTTGATAATGGGTTAGTAGTTGGAGAAAAAAGAACATGGGTCTTTTTATTCTGACACATGAAGAATATTAATAACAACAAAAAGAAACTAAGATTTGAATTTCATACTTTACAGTGACTGTGTGTGTGTGTGTGTGTGTGAATGGGGATTGAACTTGGAGGCATTCTACCTCCAAGCTACACACATTGGGAGGTTTTAAAATACTTTTATAAAACATCTTTGAAATTTAATAACTTTATTTTATTTAACACTTTTATTGAAATATACTTTACATGCCATAAAACGCCACTACTTTTAAGAACGCAGTGCAATGACTTACCAAGTTGTGCAACCATTGCCGTAAACCAATTTTGGAACATTTCTGTCACTCCAATACAATCCTTTATACCCATTTACAGTTAATCCAGTTCCCACCCTCAGCCTCTGGCAAACACAATCTACTTTTGGTCTCTAGATTTGTCTTTCAGAGGGATGTCATGTAAATTAGATCACATGATGTATTGTGTCTTTTGTGTTGGGCTTCTTTCCGGTAGCATGGAGTTTGTACATGCTTCAGCTAGTTTTGGTATTTTGTTCTTTTTTATTGCCAAATAATATTCTATTGTAAGGATATGTCATATTTTGTTTATCCATTGACCTATTGATGGGCATTTGGGTTTTAGAAGATTGTTATTTAAGATGGGGATTGTATTAGTTGGCTTGGGCTGCTATAGGAAACTGTCACAGATTGGGTAGCTTAATCAACATATATTTTTTTCTTACAGTTCTGGACATTGAAAGTTCAAGATCAGGGTGCCAGCAGCATAGTTGGATTCTGTAATAGTTCTTTTCTTGGCTTGTAGATGACCACATTCTCATGGTGTTCTCACGTGGCCTTTCTTGTTTGTGTGTGTGTGTGTGTGTGTGTGTGTGTGGAGAGAGAGAGAGAGAGAGAGAGAGAGAGAGAGAGAGAGAGAGAGAGAAGAAGAAGAAGAAGAAGAAGAAGAAGAAGAAGAAGAAGAAGAAGGGGGGAGGGAGGGAGGGAGAGGGAGAGAGAGAGAGAACGAGCGAACGCTCATGATGGGAGGGCATGCTTAGGGTCTCTTTATCTTCCTATAAGGATACCAGTTCTATTGAATTAGGGCCCCACCCTTATACCTCATTTAACCTTCACTACTTTAAAGGCCTTATCTTTAAATACAGTCACATTGAGGTTGGGAACTTCAACATACATTTGAGGACAAAATTTAGCCCACAACACAATTCAGTTCCCATCAGAGATATTGCATCACATCTGTGTGTGGAACAAGAGTGATCTAGTATAAGATTTCTCAACCTCAGCACTGTGTACATCTTGGACTAAATAATTCCTTGTTGTGGGGACCGTCTTGGGTGTTGTAGGATGTACAGCAGCATCCCTGACCTCTATCTCACTGGATCCCAGTAGCGCAATCCCAACTGTGACAACCAAAAATGTTCCCAGGAAGTGTTAAGGTCTTTTGGGGGGTTGGGGTGGGGGAGTCACTTTCAGCTCTCAGTGAGAACCACTGATGGAATAGAAAGGAAACTAGCAATGTGAAAGAGAAAGATAGAGTGGGGGATGTAGCTCAGTTTTAGAGTATGTTTAGCATGTCAAAACCATGGGTTCAATCCCAGCATAGAGGAGGAATAGGAGGAGGAGGAGGACAAGGAGGATGAGGAGGAGGAGGAGGAGGACGAGGATGAGGACGACGAGGACGAGGAGGAGGAGGAGGACAACAGTAGGTAGGATTCAGTGTAGTGACTGGCTCTAGATGAGAATTCATCTATTGGGACAGGACAGGGATGAGTTGGTTGGCAGCTTTTGCTAATGGTAAGATGTGCTAGTTTTCTCCTTTTTAGATATTGACTCATAATAATTGCACATGTTACATGTTTATGTGGTGCCATGCAATGTTTCAGTATGCATATACATTGTATGATGACCAAATTGGAGGTAATTGTATCTTTCTCTCTTATTTTTCCTTTCTTTTCTTTTCTTTTCCTTTTTTTTTTTCTGCTGTCATAGAGATTGAATCTAGCATCTTGCACATGTAAGCAAGCACTCTACCATGGACTTATATCTCCAGCTTTGCTTCTTTCTTTTCTTTTCTTCTCTTTTCTTTTCCTTCTTTCCTTCCTTCCTTCCTCTTTCTTTCATTTCTTTTCTTTTCTTTCAGCAGGGTCTTGCCTAAACTGCCCAGGCTGCTCTTGAACTTGTGATCCTCCTGCCTCAGCCTCCTGAGTAGCTGGAATGACAAATGTGCACCATTATGTCCAATTGAGATACTGCATTTCTAAAATGCTCCTGGGCAATGCTGATGCTCTTGGGTCATGAACCACAACAGGACTAGCCAGGGTCTAGGTCCACAAAAAATTGAGTTACAAAAATGATTAGAAAGGTGTAGTCTAAGATGCTCGATAAAGAGAAGGACTTCTTGGGAAGGCGGTGATGGAAGAGAGACCACACTTCATAAGCACCATGTTCCCTCATCAAGCTTAGATGGGGACCATAGGAATTGATGTCCCGCTATTGGTTCAGAATTCAAAATGACCTTAGTAACTTAGAGACATGGAGAAAAACCAACAGAAGTTCAAAAGAGGAGAATTGCTATGGCTTAGGTGAGTGCCTCCTACACATCCATGTGTTAAAGTCTTGGTGCCCACGGTGCTATTGGGACATGCTGTGGACTTCTAGAAGGTGGGGCCTAGTGAGAGTCCTAGGTCATATGGCCTTGGAGCGGAGTGGGAGACCCTGGCTACTCTTCATTTTCTTCCTGGCTCTGACATGAGCTATATGCTCCACCATGTACTCCTACTATGATGTAATACTCTCACTAGAAGTCCAAAGCAATAGGGCCACTCAGTTTAGGACAGAAGTCTTCGGCACTGTAAACCAAAATAACCTTTTCCTTTCTCTTTCTCTTTTGTTCTGGGGATTGGACCCAGGGGCATTCTACCTCTGAGCTACACCCACAACCCTTTTTAATTTTTATCTTGAAACAGGGTCTCACTAAGTTGCTGAGGGCCTTGCTAAGTTGCTGAGGCTGGCCTCAAACCTGTAATCCTCCTGTATCACTCTCCCAAGTCCTAGGATTACAGGCAGACTCCACTGCACCTGATAACTTTTCTCTTTATAAGTTAACTGCCTCGGGTATTTCATACAGTAACATGAAGGTGACTTCACAACAAAGGGCACTGTGATTGCAGAGGAAAGAACCCATACTTTCAAATCTATGCTGAGCAATGACACAGTAGATGTATATAGAGCTGAAAAAAAATCTGAAAATCATATGTACCCTGGACTGAGCATGAATCAGGCAATACAGTGCTCTGGTTTGGAAATCAAGTATGAAAGCAGATTACATGACTAGATACTAAAGTGATTTTCATTATATTCAGCACTGTTCAGAACCTTGCTAGAGTTTTTATCTAGTTTTGAGTTACATGAATCCAGAAAGATGCAGAGAGTTTGAAGAGGGTTCAATCGAGAGCGTGGAAGATGATCAAAAGGTTCACAAATAAGATTTACTTGTTAGAGGAGAAGGCTGCACGGTGATTTATAATAATATGTTGTCCGCAAGGCATGTTTTCCAGGGGGTAGTAGACAGTCCTTCTGTATTTCTCCTAAGGACCAACTAAAATAAGACGTCAAAAAATTTCCCAATACCGAGGGTTGTTAAGCATAGGGATATGCTATCAAGGGAAGTACTTGAAAATTTTTCCTGCTAAAGGGCTTTTCCTGTTAAGTGGAGCTCAGCTTGAAAACAAAGTGATAACATAGCTGAAACTATGATCTCTCCCCACCAGTGGGCCCCTGAGGACCAAATCTGATAAAGGAAGATTAATTACTTTCCTTCTCAGGATATCCTTGGGGTCCCTGAAGGTCCTGATGCCAATGCATCACTGGTACTATTGGTGTCAGTGGGGAGAGCTCTGCGTCTACCAGGTGTATCTCGGGAAGACAGGGACTGTGGAGTGTGTGGGGGAGAGTCCAGGTAAGATGCCCAATGTCTCACATCTTCTCTTCCTGGGCTGGTTCCCTGGAGCCTGTGAACAGTATCACAGTAGTACAGCAGAGTCCCCAGGTACACAATTGGTCTGGAAAATCAAGTCAAATAAAACCCCCATGCAGAATTTATATAGAGCAGGGGCAACAACTCATCTTCATATAAGGGCACAGCTGGTAATAAACAGAGGTGACAGAAATGCCAAGTTTGGTCGGGACATGAGAGCTCATTCTAACGGGGAAGACAGCAGCATAGGTCCGTCAAATCTCCTGAGCTTTCAATTCAGGAATCTGGGTTTTTAATACCTACCTCCTACTTTTAAAATGTGTTGGCAAGTGCCCATTGATGGGTGAATGGGTCCGTGAAATGTGGCATATACAGACAATGGAATTTTTTTTTAGTCTTAAAAAGGAAGAAAATTCTGACACATTTTACAACATAGATGGACCTTCAGGACATTATGTTCATGAAATAAGCTAGTTACAAAAGGATAAATGCCTACAATCCCACTTATATCAGATATAAACCCACAGAGACAGAAAGCAGAGGAGTGGTTGCTGGGGGCTGGTGGAAGGGAGAAACTGCTTAATGAATATAGTTCTAGTTTCTCAAGAAGGGAAGTTCTGGAAATGGAAGGTGGTGATGTTTGCACAACAATGCTAATATACTTAATGTCACTGAACTTTACACTTTAAATGGTTCTGATGGTAAAGTTTATGTTATGTGTATTTTATCATGATAAAGGACTGGGCAATAGAATCATATGATCCAGCAATCCCACTTCTGGGTATGTATTCAAAGGAATTAAAATGAGTATCATAAGGAGATAGCTGTACTCCCGTATTCACTATGGCACTAATCACTATGGCCATGATAAGAGATCAACTTAAATGCTCATTGCTGCGTGAGTGGACAAAGAAAGTGTGCTACATGTAAGTATACACTTTATGTGCACACACACAAAATGGAGTATTATTCAGCCAATGGAAGAAAGAAATCCTGCCATTTGTGACAACATGGATGGACCTGGAAAACATTATACTAAATACAATAAACCAGGTACAGAAAGACAAATACCACATGATCTTACTTGTATATGAAATCTAAAACAGTCAAACACACAGATGAATGGATTACAAAACTATGGGATATGTACACAATGGAATTTTACTCAGCCATAAAGAAGAACAAAATCATGTTATTTGCAGGGAAATGGATGGAACTGGAAAACATTATGTTAAGTGAGTCACAAAAAGTTAAAAATCAAATGCTCTCCCTAATAAGTGGAAGCTAGGGAGAAAATGGGACATAAGAGGGACTCTAGAGGAAGAAGGAGAATCCTTAGGTGAACAAAGAATTTGACTTAAGGGAAGGTGATGGGGGGAGGGAGGACACCCTAATGAGCATGGTGTACCTTCATGAAGACATCAATGTCAATCACTAAACTGACCTTGAGAAGGAGGGAGGAGGAGAGAGTGGGGCGGGAATTGGGGAAGGGTTAAATGAGAAATGTGTGCATGTATGCCTTTATCAGCTTGTACCTAGCAAAGATGTATGATTACAATGCACCAATTAAGGGAAAGATGAAAAAAAAAAAGGATTTTTTAAAGTCACACCAGGAGATTTTTGATCTACGTAATGGGGAGCCCATTTCTATTAATGTGGCAGAAACAGCTAAGACATTTGTAAATCGGCTTCAATCCTTGGTGCCTACCTGGCCCTCATTTACCTCCTTGCTGGGAGGAGTTATCGGATTAGCAGCAATAGTCATTCTAGGCTTATGCATTCTACCACTCGTTGAATGCCTTGTGATCAATGCCTTTGTTAGTATACGAGCAGATTTACATGGAATAAAACTGCAAGCACTGCCTCGCACAGGGCCTGGTAGTCAATGACGGGTTCAATTTTCTCAGGGCAATATCAACCTAAGACAGGGCTCATTGAATGACTCATTGAGACTCCATGACGGGTAAGATTAAGCACCTGGTAGGAAACAACCTAAGACAGGCACAGTCCTTCGTGCATTTTAAAATAAAAATGGGGGAGTTGTGAGAGCCCAGCTGGGCCCTATCCCCCCTGGCAGTTGCTATCTGCATATATGAGTAATTATACTGACTCTTCTGCTATGGCTACATTGGCGTCTCGGGGTCTGGAGATTGCTCCTAGGCTGCGTAGATGAAAGACCCTCCTACTTCTTAGAAAGTAAATATAAGACCCTAAAGGTTTATGGTTTTATGACTCTAGAAAGTTTGCTTGACCAGGCTAAGTTAAGAATGTGGGCTATATGAGTAAGACGAAGAAGTGGTGCTATTTGTGTTCTGACAATGATTGATATGTCGTAAATGTCTACGTAACCCTGTTGTACTCAAGAAATGTATAAAAAATCCATGCTGAAAAATAAAATAAAAAAGAAACACATAAAATCACAGACAAGTTCTGGAGGTCTCCTGTACAATACAGGGCTTATGATAAACAGTTGTTCACTTATTGTGACCATATTGTACACTTTGAAATTTGCTAAGACAGGGTAGATTTTACCTTATATGCTTCAACCACAAAAGGAAAGCAGGAAAAAAAAACATCAAAATAAACAAAAATCTCCAAAGATACAGAAGGAACTTTTGAGAAGTGATGGATAAATTCATGGCATTGATATTGATTGTGAAGATGGTTCCCTTCAAACTTGTCAAGTTGAATACACTAAATAGCTTTTTGCATGTCACTCATACTTCAATAAGGCAGTTTAAAAATTGGAAAAAAATATACTGGCAAATAAAACAAGTTCAAAAAGTCCTACATTAGCCAACACCACAGAATCCAGACAAGCCCAGCTGTTCTGGATTCAGTCCACAGTTACAAGACTGGCATCTGTAACATAAGCCAAGAATGGATCTGTGACTTCTGAGAGGGACCCAAGGGGAGCGCATGCCCCAGAGACAGTAATAGCCACACTTTGGGGAATCTGCCCTGCCTCTCCCCCTGACCTGGGACTCAAATTATGGAAGGTTCTACTGAATGACATTTATGTATGAATGCATTATCTATCTATCTGTCTATCTATCTGTCTATCTATCTATCTATCTATCTATCTATCTATCATTTATCTAATCTTCTATCATCTCTCTCTCTCTCTCTTACGGTACTGGGAATTGAACTCAGAAGCATTATACCTCTGAGCTATACTCCTAGTCTCCCCCCCCCCCCCCTTTTTTTCCTATTTAGAAACAGGGTCTTGCTAAGTTGCTGAGAGCCTGGCTAAGTTGCTGATACTGGCTTGGAACCTGCAATCCTCTTCCTGTCTCAGGCTCCCAAGTACTGGGATTACACCTGGATCTGAGTGACTTATATTAATTGGAGGATTTATATTAAAACAGATGCTTCATGGAATTAACTTGTGAAAGTTGTCAGAATCAAAAGGGAGTTCTTTGAGTCAACCCTATCCCCCCCCTAAAAAAATAAAAAGGGCAGGTTATGAAGTAAGAGTTCTTCTAAGTGACTGCCTGATGGCAACTATCATGAAAGCTTGCCAGGAACACGAGCTCCCACAGAGAGCGCCACAATTTCACTCAGAAATGATATCTGCAAGGACTTTGTCCAGGACCTGCTTGCTTGACTCAGATCAGCACCACTCTTGTTATTAATTGCTGTGGCTGAGGATTATGCTTTCAATTGGTCTGATGTACGCCTCCTCTTTTGGTCTTTAAAAATTGCGCATGCTTCTAATCCCAGCATTCGAGAGACTGAGACTGGAGGATCCGGGTTCGCGGCCAGCCTCGGCTACCTAGTGAGGCACTTCGCAACTTAATGAGACTCGGTTTCAAAAATAAAAAGAATAAAAAATAGGGCTTGGGGTATAGCTCGGCGGTAGAATGTCCCTGAGTTCAATCCCCAGTACCACCAAAAAAAAAAAAAAAAAAAAAAAAAAAAAAAAAAAAAAAAAAAAAAAAAAAAAAAAAAAAAAATTGCACCTTGCCTCAATGTCTTTGAACATGCCCATACTTACTATGGCACACATATTCCCATCACAATTCTCTGCTTTTCTCAAATAAATATCTTTGGAGAATCTTTTTCTGAATAATGTTCAGGAATAATGCTACTGGATCATAATGGTTTTCTGTGACCTGAAAAAGAAAATCTGATTAGTTAAATGTTGGACTGCTGCTAAAAGGGCTGTAGACCCATGGACAGCCTTTGGGGGAGGATTTGCTCCACACAAATACAAAATGATTTCTTTACATAGAGAAGGACACTCCAAGAACACAGAATCCTTGTCCTCAAAAGTCTAAGAAAATAGGTACTATTTGGTTGAGAGTCTATCCTGTGCCAGACTTTGTACACATAGTTTTCTTTAATCCTCCCAACCCTTTTGAAATAATCAATGCATTTTGTAAAGGGGATGAAAACTGAGGCTGCAAGAACATGTTAAGAGCTTGCTCAAGGTCACATACCTAGCACAGTGAGGCAGAGATTCTTTGTCATCAAAGCTTTTATTTTTTTTTTCTACATCTTTCATATACACTTTTTTTTTGTGGTGCTGGGGATTGAACCCTGGGATGTTCTACCACTGAGCTATACCCCTAGACCTATTTTTTAATTTTTTTTTTAAATTTGGAAACAGGGTCTCACTAAGTTGCTGAGGCTGACTTCAAACCTACAATCCTCTTGAGCCTCCCAAGTACTGGGATTACAAGTGTGTGCCACCACTTCCGGCTCCATGTACACTTTTTAATACACATTCTTTTATATGCACTTTTATACACTTGATCTTAACCAAAAGGGCAAGAAGCATATCCTCTGGTAAACATGAGAAATGAAATTTACATACAAATAAAAACAAAGCATTCTAATCAATATTACTGAACATAGCCTCTGGCTCTGGCTGGATCATTTTATCTTTTTTTTTTTTTTTTTTTTTTGGTGGTACTGGGGTTTGAACCTGGGGTCATTCTACCTCTGAGCTACACATCCAGGTCCTATTTTATCTTTTATTTTGAAACAGGGTCTCATTAAGTTGCTGAGGGTTTCTCTAAGTTACTGTGTGCTGGCCTCAAACGTGCGATCTCCTGTCTCAGCCTCCAAGTACTGAAATTACAAATGTGGACCACCACTCCTGGCTGGATGACTCTTAATGTTGGCACATGTTTGTCTTCTGGCAGTGAATTTGACTTCTGAAACCAGCCCAATGTTCTTGGCACCAAACCTGGTTAAATACCTTCTATTCTAAAATGTTGGGAGACCAAAGTATTATTACTGTCTTAAAAATGTTTCCAATGAGGCACTTAGAAATGTTTCATTTTATCTTGTTTAAAAAAAAGCTTTATTGAGAAATAATTCACATATCATACAAACTCACTCATTTAAGTTGTATATTTTAGTAGCTTTAGTATATTCATAGAGTTGTGCAACTGCCATCACAATCAATTTTAGAACATTTTCATAATCCTAGGAAGAAGCCCTATACCCTTAAGCCATCATGCTTTAATCCCCTATCTCATTCCTCGCTCCCACCAGTCTACTCTCTGTCTCTATTGACTGGCTTTTACCTGCTTTGTATGTTTCACATAAATAGACTCATTCAATATGCAGTCCTTTGTGACTAACTTCGTGTGTGTGTGTGTGTGTGTGTGTGTGTGTGTGTGTGTGTGTGTTGCTGGGGACTGAACCCAGGGTATTCTACCTCTGAGCTATAATCCCCAGCCCTATTTTACTTTTTATTTGGAAACAGAGTCTTGCTAAGTTGCTAGGGGTCCTGCTAAATTGCTGAGGCTGTCCTTGAACCTACATTCCTCCTGTCTCAACCTCCCAAGTACTGGGGTTATAGGCATGCACCACCATGCCCACTTCTATTCTAATTTTAACCGCTTTACTCAGGTATGATTGACATACAATAGCTGTAGAAATTGAATGTACGCAACTTGATGTGTTTGAAGCCTCTTGGGCTTCTCTAGATCATGCCAGAGGGACAGTGGCAATTGTAGCTTTCCCTGACATCCAGCCAGAGAGAAACAACGATCTTGGTGGCAAGCCAGGCTTTAAATCTTTTTGCATCAAAAACTTTCCCATCAAAAAAATTTTGTATCAAAAAAATTCCTTGCTTGGGGTTTCAGAGTTCCACCTTCTGCCCTGCCTCTTTGTCAGGAGCTCTTATTCTGTGATCCCCACAGCTTTGGGCAAGCGATTTCTCTCATTCGTAGAATGGGGGTAGGAGGTGATGGACAGCACTCACATCTTCCAGTTCTTCCTTGAGAGACAGCAGACTTGGCTGCTTCACTTGGCTTGAATCCACTTTCTAATTCAGATGAGTAACTGCTCTGACCCTTGGCTTCCTTATCTGAATAATCAAAACAATGCTTCATATGCTATAATTTTGCTGTGAGGATTAAAGGAATGAATAGATGGGCAGAGTTGAATTCAGAACATGAAATACAAACAATGCGCCATATTAATTATTATAATCTTACTGTGTACTTTAGGAAGGCCATGATGGCTTCGGCTGGATGTAGTCCACAAGTCTTTGGAAATTATATGCAATATCTCTGTGTGTCATGGACACATCCTATGGGGCAGACTTCTCTAGTGCTCATCTGACTCCCAATAAGCCCACCTCTTTGCTTTCTAAAGTTGAGAACCTGAATGCTTAGATATGAGGAACTCATGACCTTAAGACACAATCTCCAGAGCATGTTGAAAATAGACCTCGAACTTTGTGACTGAGTAAAATTCCATAATGCTAAGTGAGATCAGCCAGTCTCAGAGGAAAGTCAAAGGTCACATGTTTTCTCTCCTATGTGGAAGTTAGAGAGAAATTGGGAAACAGAAGTGATTTGGGATAAATGAGAGAGACCAGTCCAACAGTGGAAAAGAATTTAGAGAGACTTGATGAAGGAAACAGTTTAAATAATATACATATACAAAGTTATCAAAAACCAATCTCAATAGTAGGTACCAGGAGGGGGAGGGAGCGGGGTGGGACACTGAGGCAAACACACCAAAATGCTGTGTACATATATGTGTCTATTACTCTGAACCTCATTAAGATATATATAGAATTATAATGCACCATTAAAGTAATATTTTAAAAATCAACCTTGTCCATGCTCAATCTCCTGTTTGAAATTGAAAACCTGAGATTGAGACTCTTCTCAGCCTATGTCCACCTCCCTACCCCACACCTTTCTTTTTTTTTTTTTTTTTTTTTTTTTTGGCGGTACTGGGGATTGAACTCAGGGGCATTCTACCTCCGAGCTACACCCCCAGCCCTATTTTTTATTCTTTATTTTGAAACCGAGTCTCACTAAGTTGCGGAGTGCCTCACTAGGTAGCTGAGGCTGGCCGCGAACCCGGATCCTCCAGTCTCAGCCTCCCGAATGCTGGGA
>PVLC010020667.1:0-10828 GCA_004027655.1 Graphiurus murinus | reverse complement strand
CCCCACACCTTTCATCATGGCACTTGTTACTTGCACATGTGTTAGGTGTCATGGCCATCTGCCTTTCTGACTGAACTGCAAGCTCTTTGAAGGGAGGGATTTAATATTTCTTGTGTCCCTAACAATAGGAGGCTAAGCATAGATCTCTAACCCAGGTCGGTGCCCTGGAGACACTCTAGGGAAGTAACCAAAGATCTATGAAGCAGCACTCTGCAGCCCAAGTTGTGAGAACTGAGGGGAGACTTTAGTCAGTCAGGTCCTAGTTTGGGGCTGAATTCACTTCCATGCTCCGGTGGTACCAGAAGTCTCCTTCCTCCAGTGTGATTGCTTGTACAGGTCAGGACAAGTTGGTAAAATGTGGAAATAACAACTTTACTTGCAAATGCATTTGCTGGCCTTGCTTAGGCAATTCTGATGGAAAGACAAAAATGGGAGAGCAGGAAATACCTGTTCTGCATTGTAAGATGGAATTGTAGTTGGGTGAAAAAAAAAAAAAGTATCTTGCTTGGCTTGCCCAAACAAAACAGGAAATCACAAAACAGTACCGAAAATCTGGACTGTTAGCATAATAATTCTTTTTAACTCAGGGAAATGTTTCTTACTTTATTTTGGGGGTGGGTGACTTAATCTAAGTATAGAGAAAAGGGTGTTCTTAAATTCTATTAAATTGTTAGGAATAGGCTTTAAAAAAGTGAGCCCTACAAACTTTGGTAAGATTCATAATAACCATTATCTTTTCTGTTTTTCTTTTCTTTTCTAAGCCTACTGGCAAAAAGACTTATTCACCAGGTTTCTATTTTCCCCAGAATGTATGTAGTACACTAGAGAAGGTAAAATAGCCCACAGAGCACTTAATTTCTCTTCACGTTTTCAGATTATGAATTTATTTTTCTATTCATGTCATGCACACATACATAAAAATTTGAAGGCTAAGAGAAACAAGTAGGTTAAAATAGGACCACCCATAGCCACATAATCACTTACCCACCATTGCCATTCCTAGAGTATTTCTTCCTTGTGTGTATACTTAAAAATTGTAATGACAGTTTACACACAAGTTTGTATCTTGCAATTTTTGCTTAAACACTCACATAAGCGTTTTTCTTGATGAGATCGTCTTTATAACCATCCCAGTTAGTGGTTGTATAACATTTTATTGAGTGTATGTACCATAATTTACTTATATATCCTCCCACTGATGAATATTTAGATTGCTCTCCTGGTGTGTTATTATACCAGATGCGATTGTCAACATCTTCATACAGATAGGTTTTCTACAGTTGGGATACTTTACCTAGGCTGGGTTCCCAGAAGTAAAATCAGAGCCCTGGACCAGAGAGTGTGAAGATTTGGATGCTCTTGATGTGCACTTCCCAACTGCTTTCTGAAAGCTTCGTGCCAATTTACCCTGGTGGTGGTGGTATATGAAGACCCCAGGGTTCTCCACTGAGTATCCTGATGGTCTGTTGCCCTTAGGTCTGCTCTGGAGATAGGTAGGAGGCAACAGTCTACCTGATGAGTCACCAAATGCTCTGGAATTGTGATTTACCTTCTCTCCAAGAGAAGTTCCCCTTGCCCATGGTTGGGGCATTCTAAAGCTCTAAATCTGAGAGGTCAGGGGAAACTCACAGGTGGAATTTACAACTCGAGGCACAATTAGACTCTTGAGGTGGCCCTTGCCCATACTTTCTCTTGCTGGTCATCACTTCCCACTGAATGAAAAAGCAAAACCTCTGTTTGTGTCAGATCTCAGCTTGCCTAGGACCATTTTATTTGGTTAGTGGTCCAAGGCAATGAGTATTACTTGCTCTACCAGTTATGTTCCTAGACAGTCAGGACTGCATCCTCAGCACCAGAAGACTGCTCAGAGATAATAGGCACTCAGTATTTCTTTGGTTTTGTTTGGGTGCTAGGGACTGAGCACAGTGCCTTGGACATGCAAAGCATGTATTCTACCACTGAGTTATCCCCCAGCCCCCAATATGTGTTTGTTGAGTGCAAGAATGACTAAATAGCAGGATGGGAGCTCAAAGAGCCCTACATCATGTGGGGCATGTTGCAGACATTGCTCCCTGCTGACCAAGCACGTAATTTACTCTTCTTCCTTGTTAACTAGACTTTTGTTTTATTTGGAGTTGCAGCATACCTGATGATACAACACGTTTTCCAGCTCCATGTGTCTAGGGGCTGACCATGTGACACTTTGGGTGTATGAGATGTGCAGATGTCATCTCAGACTTTCTGGAGAGGCTGATTTTCTTCTCTCCTGCTTTTCAGTGAAACAGCCACCATACCACCAAAAGATAGCAGATGTGAAGATGAAAGCCTCAGACTTAGTAAAGATGGAAGGAGCCAGCCGGCCATGATGGCACACACCTGTAATCCCAGGACTTGGGAGGCTGAGACATGAGGATCACAGGTTTGAAGAAAGCCTCAGAAATTCAGCAAGACCCTCAGCAACATAGTGAGACCTACTTCAAAATAACAAGGTCTAGGGGTGTAGCTTAGAGGTAGAACACCCCTGGGTTTCATCACCAGTACTGAAGAAGAAGAGGAAGAGGAGGAGGGGGGGGGGAGGAAGGAGAGGAGGAGGAGAAAAGAGGTGGGATGCTGATATTACATGGGGTTGTGACATCAGCCCAGGATGTTACATTTTTTGTTTTTTAGAAAATTAAGACTTTTTTTTTCTTTTAGGCAAGTCTCTGTGGCTATAGTTTCTGTTGCATGCAACTGAGTGCTGTTCTTTCTTTTTTTAAGTTTTATTAATTGGTGCATTGTAATCATACATCTTTGTTAGGTACAGTTAATAAAGGCATATATGCACACATTTCTCATTTAACCTCTTCCCCAATTCCCACCCTACTCCCTTGCCCTCCCACCTTCCCAAGTTCAGTTTAGTGATTGACTTTGATATATTTGTGAAAGTACATCGTGTGCATTAGGGTGTTACCCTCCCATCAGCTCCCCCCCCCCGTCCATCACCTTCAGTTAAGTCAACTTCTTTGCTATCTAGGGTTTCTCCTTTTGCATCTGTAGTCCCTCTTATGCCCATCTTCTCCCTAGCATCTGCATATTAGGGAGAACATATTTTTTTTACTCTTTTTGACTGACTAATCTCACTTAACATAATGTTTTCCAGTTGCATCCATTTCCCTGCAAATAACATTATTTTGTTCTTCTTTAAGGCTGAATAAAATTCCATTGTGTACATATCCCATAGTTTTGTAATCCATTCATCTGTTGATGGACATCTTGGCTGGTTCCATAGTTTGGCAATTGTAAACTGTGCTATAAACATAGATACACATGTGTTGGTCTGATAGTTTGGTTTCCATTCTTTTGGGTAGATACCCAGAAGTGGTATTGCTAGATCATATGGTAGGTTCATTCCCATTCATCTGAGGATCCTCCATATTGTTTTCCAAAGTGGTTGCACTAATTTGCAATCCCACCAACAATGTATTAGGGTTCCCACTTCTCCACACCCTCGCCAGCATTTATTGTTTTTCGTGTTTTTTATGATTGCCATTCTGATTGGAGTTAGGTGAAATCTCAAGGTAGTTTTGATTTGCATCTCTGTGATTGCTAATGATGTTGAACATTTCCTCATACATTTATTGGCCATTTGTATTTCTTCTTTTGTGAAGTATCTGTTTAGATCCTTTGCCCATTTTTTGATTGGGTTATTTGTTTTCTTAGCTGTGATTTTCTTGAGTTCTCTGTATATCCTAGATATTAGTCCTCTATCAGAAGAGTAGTTGGCAAAAATTTTCTCCCCCTCTGTGGGCTCTCTGTTGAGGTTCTCTCTCTTTTTTTTCTTTATTTTGAAACAGGGTCTCACTAAGTTGTGGAGTGCCTCATGTTGAGGTTCTTGATAGATTTCTTTGCTGCACAGAAGCTCTTCAGTTTAATGCAATCCCATGTATTGATTTTCCTTTGAGTTGCTTGTGCTTTGGGGGTCGGCACTGCACACCCAAGGGCAGTTCACTGGATTGGAGCAGAACACAGGTGCTTGGGCTGGACAAATTCGGTTCTGTGACAACTTCCAGCTGGCCAGCCCTACTCCTCCTCCACCCGTATTTCTTGTCTCCACCCAGTTTCTCTGTGGTTCCTCTGTGAATAATTTTTTATTCATAAAGAGCATATACCTTGGGAGGAACAGGTGGCACCCCGCCTCAGACACAGGCAATAAGGGAGTGTGCACCTTCTCGGTGGAGAAATTTAAAATAATAATGACTCTAAGAGATGGTTTGCTAGTATCACCATGAGACAGCAGCTCTAAGCAGTGACAGGAATGGTACACTTTTCCTGGAAAAAAATCCTTGTGGTGACCTTTGTGTGTGTGTGTGTGTGTGTGTGTGTGTGTGTGTGTGTGTGTGTGTAAGTTGTAATCACTTGAAGTGATTGTTGAGCTGAATAACATATATGTGAGCTTTTGTTTGTTTGCTTGTTTGTTATTTTTGTGGTACTGAGGATTAAACCCAAGGGCATTCTACCTCTGAGTTATACACCCAATCCTATTTTATTCTTTATTTTTGAAACAAGGTTTCATTGAGTTGATGAGGGCCTCATTAAGTCACTGAGGCTGACCTCAAACCTGCGATCCTCCTGTCTCAGTCTACTGAATACTGGGATTATAGGAGTGGTCTACCAAGCCAGGTGGGAGCTTTTATTTATTTATTTAATTTTATTTTTTAAATTGCTGAACTGTAATCCTACATCTTTGTTAGGTACAACCTGAAAAAGGCATACATGCACACATTTCTCATTTAACCCTTCCCCAATTACTGCCCCACTCCCACACCCTCCCTCCTCCTCAAGTTCAGCTTAGTAATTGACTTTGATGTGTTCATGAAAGTACATCATGTGCATGAGGGTGTCCTCCCTCCCTCAATCACCTTCTGTTAAGTCAAATTCTTTGCTGACCTAAGGTTACTCCTTCATCTTCTGGAGTCCCTCTTAAGTCCCTTTTTCTAACTAGCTTCCACATATTAGGGAGAACATATGATTTTTTACTTTTTGTGACTGACTAATCTCACTTAACATAATGTTTTCCAGTTCCATCTATCTCCCTGCAAATAACATGATTTTGTTCTTCTTTATGGCTGAGTAAAATTCCATTGTGTATATATTTCCATAGTTTTGTAATCCATTCATCTGTTGATGGACATCTTGGCTGCTTCCATAGTTTGGAAATTGTGAATTGTGCAGCTATAAACATAGATACACGTGCGTCGGTCTGATAGTTTGGTTTCCATTCTTTTGGGTAGATACCCAGAAGTGGTATTGCTGGATCATATGGTAGGTGCATTACCATTCGTCTGAGGATCCTCCATACTGTTTTCCAAAGTGATTGCACTAATTTTCAATCCCACCAGCAATGTATTAGGATTCCTACTTCTCCACACCCTCGCCAGCATTTGTTGTTGTTTGTGTTCTTGATGATTGCCACTCCGATTGGGATTAGGTGGAATCTCGAGGTAGTTTTGATTTGCATCTCTCTGATTGCTAATGATGTTGAACATTTCCTCATACATTTATTGGTCATTTGTATTTCTTCTTTTGTGAAGTGTCTATTTAGATCTTTTGCCAATTTTTTGATTGAGTTATTTGTTTTCTTAGCTGTGATTTTCTTGAGTTCTCTGTATATTCTAGATATCAGTCCTCTATCAGAAGAGTAGCTGGCAAAATTTTTCTCCCACTCTGGGCTCCTGTTGAGGTTCTTGATAGTTTCCTTTGCTGCACAGAAGCTCTTCAGTTTAATGCAATCCCATCTATTGATCTTCCTTTGAGTTGCTTGTGCTTTGGGGGTCTTATTGAGAAAGATTTTACCTGTGCCTATGTGTTGAAGTGTTGGTCCTATCCCCTCTTCAAGTAGCTGCAAGGTCTCTGGCCTGATTTCCAGGTCTTTGATACACCTTGAGTTGACTCTTGTGCAGGGTGAGAAAGTGGGGTTTATTTCCATTTTCCCACTTATGGTTAACCAGTTTTGCCAACACCATTTGTTAAAGAGGCTATCTTTTTTCCAGTGTATATTTTTGGCTCCCTTGTCAAAAATCAATTGACTATAAGCACATGGGTCTCTTTCTGAATCTTCTATTCTGCTCCATTGGTCTATGTATTGGTTTTTGTGCCAGTACCATACTGTTTTTATCACTGTGGCTTTGTTGTAGAGTTTGAAGTCATGGTTCTTGTTGCTAAGAACTACTTTGGCTATTCTGGGCTTTTTGTTGTTCCAAATGAATTTAAGGACTGATTTTTCTATGTCTGCGAGGAGTGACCTTGGTAATTTCATGGGTATTGCATTGAATTTGTAGATCACTTTTGGGAGAATGACCATTTTGATTATATTTATTCTGTCTATCCAAGAGCATGGAAGATATTTTCATTTTCTAAGGTTCATCGATTTCTTTTTTGAACTTTTTATAGTTTTCCTTATAGAGGTCTTTTACCTCTTTGGTTAGGTTTATCCCTAAGTATTTTATTTTTGGGGGTGCTATTGTGAGTGGAATTGTTTTCTGGATTTCCTTTTCAGTGTATTTATGGTTGGCATACAGGAAAGCTTCTGATTTTTTTAAGATTGATTTTGTATCCAGACACTTTGCTGAATTTGTTGATCAGTTCTATGAGTTTTTTGGTTGAGTTTGTTGGGTCTTCTAAGTATAGTATCATGTCATCTGCAAATAGGGATAGTTTTAGTTCTTCTTTCCCTATTTTTACCCCCTTGATTTCCTTCTCTTGCCTTATTGCTCTGGCTAGAGTCTCAAGTACTATATTGAACAGAAGAGATGATAAGGGACATCTTGTCTTGTTCCTGTTTTTAGTGGGAATTCTTGAAGTTTTTCTCCATTTAATATGATGTTGGCTGTGGGCCTATTGCATATTGCTTCTATGGTATTAAGGTATGTTCCTTCTATTCTGAGTCTCTGCAGTGCTTTTAGCATGAATGGGTGTTGGATCTTGTCAAATGCTTTTTCAGCATCAATTGAGATGATCATGTGATTTTTGTCTTTGATTCTGTTTATGTGGTGAATTACATGGATTGTTTTTCGTATGTTGAACCAGCCTTGCATCCGTGGGATGAACCAAACTTGGTCGTGGTGTATAATTTTCTTGATGTGGTTTTGAATGTGCATTGCTAGTATCTTGTTTAGCAGTTTTGCATCTAAGTTCATCAATGATATAGGCCTATAGTTTTCTTTTCTTGAGCTGTCTTTATTTGGCTTTCGTATTAATGTAATCTTGGCTTCATAGAATGTGTTTGGGAGGGTCCCATTTCTTTCTATTTCATGAAATAGTTTGAGGAGTATTGGGATTAGCTCTTCTGTAAATATTTTATAAAATTCACTTGGAAAACCATCTGGCCCTGGGCTTTTGTTTGATGCTAAACTCTTTATTGCTGTTTCTATCTCTTTGATTGTTATTTATCAGCTTAAGTTTTCTATAACTTCTTGACTCAATTTAGGAAGGTTGTATGTGTCTAGAAATTTGTCAGTTTCCTCTAGATTTTCCATTTTGTTGGAGTATAGTTTTTCAAAATATTTTCTGCTGATCCTCTGTATTTCCATACTGTTGGTGGTAATATCCCCTTTTTCATCTCTTATTTTGGTAGTTTGGGTTGGTTCTCTCTTTCTTTTGGTTATTTTGGCCAACGGTTTATCTATCTTGTATATTTTTTCAAGAAACCAGCTTTTGGTTTTGTTGATTTTCTGTATTTTTTTTTATTTTCTACTTCATTAATTTCTGCTTTGATTTTCATAATTTCGTGTCTTCTACTAGCTTTGGGGTTAGACTGTTCTTGTTTTTCAAGTGCTTTGAGCTGTGTCATTAGGTTATTTATTTGGTGATTTTCCGTTCTTCTTATATGGGCACTCAGTGCTATAAATTTTCCTCTTAGTACTGCCTTTAAGGTGTCCCAGAGGTTTTGATATCTTGTGTCTCTGTTTTCATTTGTTTCTAGGAATTTTTAATTTCTCCCCTTACTTCTTCTATGACCCAATCCTCATTCAGCAGTGTGCTGTTTCGTCTCCATGCGTTTACATGGTTACTCTGGGTCTTCTTGGAGTTGATTTCTAGTTTCACTCCATTGTGGTCTGAAAAGATGCAAGGAATTATGTTACATTTTTTGAATTTGCCAGTGCTCTCTTTGTGGTCCAGAATGTGGTCTATTTTGGAGAAGGTTCCATGTGCAGCTGAGAAAAATGTGAATTCAGCTGTAGTTGGGTAAAAGAGTCTATATGTGTCTAATAAGTCCATTTGGTTTATGGTATTCTTTAGGTCTGAGGCATCTCTACTGATTTTGTTTAGATCGGTCTAGTGATGTGAGAGGAGTATTGAAGTCTCCCAATATTAGTGTATGGGACTTATGTGTGTCTTTATATCATGCAGAGTTTGTTTTATGAAAGTGGCTACACCTATGTTTGGGGCATAGATGTTGATAATTGTTATTTCCTCTTGCTGGATTGTTCCTTTTACTAGTAATAAATGGCCTGCTTTGTCTCTTCTGATAAGCTTAGGTTTGAAGTCTAATTTATCTGATATCATGGTTGCTATTCCTGCTTTTCTTCGAGTTCCATTGGCATGGATTACCTTACCCAGCCCTTCACCTTTAGTTTGTGGGAATCTTTGCATGTAAGGTGTGTTTCTTGCAGGCAGCATATAGATGGATTCTGGGTTTTAATCCATTTTGCCACCTTGTGCCTTTTTATTGGGGAGTTGAGACCATTTATATTCAGTGTGATTATTGAGAGATGATTTTTGATTCCTAATATTTTGGGTTTTGACTTCTGTTTGCAGTAGTGTTTGTTCTTCTTTGCTTAGTTGTTTGCTTCCTGGAAATTATTGTTTCTCTGGTTCTGACGTTTACTTGTTAATTTCTGGAAATTTTGTGTCATTTGTTAGTTCTTCTTTGTAGTTGATCTCTTTGAGTATTTTCTCTAGTGCTGGTTTGGAAGACATAAATTCTTTCAGTTTCTGTTTGTCATGGAAGGTTTTTATATCCCCGTCAATTTTGAGAGAGAGTTTTACTGGGTAGGATAATCTTGGCTGCAAGTTATTTTCTTTCAAAGTTTGGAATATGTTACTCCAGCCCCTCCTGGCTTTCATGACTTGATTTGGGAGGTCTGTAGTGATTCTGATTGGTTTGCCTCTAAATGTCACTTGGCCTTTTACTTTTGTTGCCTTTAGAATTCTCTCCTTATCCTCTACATTAGTCAACTTGATTATTATGTGGCATGGTGAGCCTCTTCTGTCTGGAGGCAGTTCTGTATGTTTCCTGTACCTGTGTGTCGACTTCTCTTTCTATGTTTGGAAAATTCTCTGATATTATTTCTTTGAAAAGATTGTTTATTCCATTAGTTTCAACTTCTAATCCCTCTTCTATGCCTATTATTCTTAGGTTAGCTCTTTTAAAATTGGCCTAGATCTCATAGATATCCAATTCATATTGCTGAATTTTTTTCTAAATTATGTAGTATGGATTCATTTTTGGAACGGTCATCTTCTAGAGTGATATTCTATTTTCCATGTGGTCTGATATACTGTTTATAGTTTGTATTTATGCCTTTGCTTCAATTGTTGCATCTTTCACATCCTTCACTTCCCTCAAGGCTTCTCTTTGATTCCTTTTCAGGGTGTTGGATTCTTTATTTGTTCCTTTATTTCTTTCCAGCTCTCTCTGCATTCTTTCTGGAAATTTTGTGTCATTTCTACTATTAAAGATCTGAATTGTTCTGGTAATCTCTGCCATTCAGTGTTGGTGAGTTCTGTTATTGAAGGGTTGTGGTGGCTCATTGTTTCTTTGCTATTTTTCCTTCCCATGGTTTCCCGGTTCTTAAATTTATGTCTTTGCTGCTCTTGCAAGCTTTCTCATCCAATCTCTGCAGTGGGGGTTTAAAGGCGTCCGCTGGTATATACAGGGACAAGTTGTGTTCAGTGGTAAAGGTTGAGTGAGAAGTCACAGTGATGAATGCAAGAATAGGGTAAAGTAGAGGGGATGGTCCAGTGGAATAAGAGGTTGAGTGTGTTCATGTGATATATGGTAAATGTTAGAGATAGTGGATATGTCAAGGGATTCTAGTAGTCAATGTAGAATTTTTAGGTGTGGTAGTATGAGTTGGTCTTGATATGAGACAGGGAAAGAAGGAAAAAGAAAAAATAAAAGTGTTGAGGAGAGTAATATAGATGAGAGAGAGTGAGGGAAGCTTGTAAAAAGGATAAGGAAGAGAGTCAACAAAGTGAGCAAAAAATAACAAAGCAACCGATCATCCAAACAAACATAGAGAAATCAAGGCAATACAAAACAAAAACAGGAGATCCAAGATGGTGACTGAGTGAAACAACTTCCCTCAGACGCTACGATTTCGAACCAAATTTACCATACAAAGAGCTTCTTAACAGAAGGAAAAATACAACAACAACAACAAAAAAAAGCGGGATTGGAATTACAACAAAGGAAGAACCAGAAAGCGGACCTAGGAAAGTAAGAAAGCCGGCTGCGCTGCAGCCCGGCGCTCTGCGCCCTAGCGCTACACCGCCAAGGAGCTAGGCTACCGAGAGGAGATCTGGCATCCCGCGCCCCGGTGCCTTGGGCCCCGAGGAGGAGCTAGTCCCCGAGACGGTACCCGGCGACCTACGCCCCGGTGCCCTGCGCCCCAGAGCTGCGCCGCGGAGGAGCTAGGCCACTCAGAGGGGATCTGGCGCCCTGCGCTCCTGTGCCCTGCACCCAAGAGCCAGAGCCGTGCCGCGGAGGAACTAGTCCCCGAGAAGGTACCCGGCGCCCTGTGCACCGGTGCCCCGCGCCCCGAGCTGCACCGCCGAGGAGCCAGGC
>PVLC010020666.1:0-28962 GCA_004027655.1 Graphiurus murinus | reverse complement strand
ATACTTTCCTTAAAACCTGATAGAAAAATGTGTGATCATTTAACCTGGAAGTTCAGAACTCTACTGTAAGGGTATAAGAGAAAACCTAGTGGAAGGAAAATGCAATGGATTCCAATCAACTATTGTGACTCCATGCTTTGCACTCCCTTTAAACCAACTCAACTCTACCAGAGGCATTCAACTTATGTTTGACAATAATGATAAAATCTGAATAATTGATAGGAAATGTTTCTGTTAGAGTAGACCATGTTTGAATATTATTAATGACATTGCTATGCATTTAATCTTCACTAGACCTGATAATCCTCCTTATTCCTCCTCCTTATCTCCATATATATAGTTAAATCATACACACACACACACACAAAAAAAAAAAAAAACTGTGAGTTTATGTTTTCTTTTTGGTACTGGAGATTAAACTCAGAGCATCTCCAAACTACACCTTGAGTACTTTTATTTTATGTTTTAAAACAGGACCTTGCTAGATTGCTGAGAGTCTACTACGTTGCTAAGGCTGGTCTTGAACCTACAATTCTCCTGTCTCAGTCTCCCAAGTACTGGGATTACAGTTATGCACTGCCACACATGGCTAACAGTTTTGTTGTTATTTGTTTGTTTGTTTGCATGGAAGCCAATCAAACTAACAATTTCAGTCATTAGGATTCATCACAAGTAAACATTTGACTATCATTTATGTAAACCTAGTTCTCTGGATTAGAAAGTTGATTTGCATTTCAAGTACGATTTTTTCCCCCAGATTTGCTGTGTGATTATGAACATTGGAAAACTGCATTGGGAAGAAAAGGCAGTTGCTTTACTATAACCTGCATTATCTTTCCCCTCCCAGTAAAAGCGCAATCACAGGAAAGGCTGAGATAGGAGGATCACAGCATACAGTAACTTTGCAAGACCATGTTTCAAAATAAAAAATAAAGAGGGGCAGGGATGATAATATATGCACTTGCTTATAACCAAAAAAAAAATTACAAGCTACTTTCATAGACCTTTAGGAGAAATTCAATGACTTTATTATATGAAAAGTTCTTTCTGGTTTCTCAGGCTTTTCAGTGTCATAGCTATAACATATGAGCTGGAAGTGACTATATTTACACTGGTAATGGTTGTTTAGATTCTCAACGGCCAACTCATGACCCTATCAGCACTTAGAACTATTATGAGTTGCCTGTAAAAGATAGGATCACAAGGTCTACTGTCTAATTTCTTTGGAAATAGCATTTTATTAATAATGGGATCAAATCAATCTTAAAAAAATGAGTTTAAAAATCTACCAAATAATTTAACAATTATGTTATTACTATTATTGACCTCCCAGAGTAGAATTAAGGAGACTACAACATCTAAGCTATAAACAACAGGGTCCAGTTCTTGAAGAAAAAGTAAGTACAGGGGAGAACAGTTTTCAACTTATAGAATAATGTTAAATTGACAAAATGTGTAACAGTAGAGCTCTATAATTCCTGCATGAGTAATATGGATTGATTAAAGTACAGGCCCTCGTGAGTTGATCTTAGCATTAGCCATTCTAATCTGGATTGCTTAAATTACAAATAATTGCTAGTATCAATTGTTAAATTGTTATTAACTTAGCAAAAATGATTCTCATCTTTTTTTTTAACTTATCAGCCTGTTGGTAAGAGCTGGAATTTGGATCTTAATGATAGCGGACCTAGGCGTTTCTCTTAAATCTACAATTATCCTGCACCTGCTCAGGTCCTGGCGAAAATGCTTTATATACATTGATGGTCTCAGAAAAAATAAATGGATGTAAAGTTGAAGGAAGGGAGAAGTGATGTTTTTTTACAATTTCATTGCCACTTCTTCCCTAGTACAGCCTTCAGTTTATCCAGGAGTTGGGAGAAAGAAAAAAGAAAAGAAAGCTGGATAAAAGTCCTATTGAAATGTAAAGTCGTTATTGTATGAAGGATCAAACCAGGGGCTTTCAATCTCTAAGCTGTATTCCCCAGTCCTATTTTTTTTTTTTTCATTTTAAAAAGAATCTCCCTAAGTTACCATGCACTTGCCTTGAACCTGGAATCCTACTGTCTGAGCCTCCCAAGTACTAGAAATATAGGCATGTGCTATTGTGCCAGGTTTATTTCTCTGCTTTAATGTAAATATATTGGTGACTGAATTCACCTGTGTTATTTTTTCCTTCCAAATACACTACAGTGTGTATTTGATTTACAAATTTCTGTTCTTATTTCAAAAGGAACACCACTTAATGAAAATACATAAATAAACAAAGCCATGGCCTGTAATATTAAAATATTAAACACCTATTTGGAAGGAAATTTCTTGCCCTCTGCCCCGAGGACACAAACTCTGCTAAAAACAAATTCAAGTAAAAAATATCACAATTGAAAACACCTTGAAGAAAAAAATAACTTTTTAAGAAAGGAGAGGAAAAGGAAATTATCTGCCTGCCAGTTCTCTATGGATAGAATCTGAAACTGAGAGCAGGAGAATTTATTTTACATAAGATTGAAGGTGATTCATAGTGAAATAATGATTTTTGTTTATAGGTAGTCTTCCACTAATAATCAGTTGCATGAAAAAAAAAAGTATAAGCCCTAGGTAACACTATAAAAATAACATGTACCAGTTTCTCAAAACACTCAGTTTGAAGATAATCCCTCTGTATTTTATGTCTATCTTGTTGTCTTGCTAGCAATCTTAATACTGTTCAATTTTAAATTATTGCATATTTACAATTAAACATTTTCATAACCACCTAAAAATAAGAGTAATTTTAGCCAATAAATCATAAACTAAAGAACAATGAAATCAAGTCTAATAGCATATTTTGGTAGTAGACTATATCACTATGATGTTTACTCTATTTTTACTTTTATAAAATATAATGCAAGCACAAAAGATAACAAAAATTTTATAGCTCGATTTGTGATTATAAAGTGAACATCTTGTAACTACCACCTAAGGAAAGAGCTAGAACTTAATGAGTGATTCTAAAAGCTGTGCCTGTCCCAGCCTTGAACCTCTCGCTAGCCATAAATAGCTATTATTCTGAACTTAAATAATTACTTCCTTGAGTTAGGTTTTATCATCTATGAGCTCTTACCTGTACTTTGATGTCATATATTTTAAAAATATCAATATTTCTTTTTAGTTCCTGTTTATACACAGGGTGTCTCTATATTCTTTTTCTTTTCTTTACAAATCACCTACTGAAAAACATGGATCATTTGACTTGTAGTTTCTCTCCATTCTGTATTTGGATTTTTCTGGTTGCATACTCTTGGTACAGTTCAACATGTTGCCAAATCTTTACTTCCCATATATTGGCAGCTGTATTCCAAAATTAGATAAGTCTTGGATTTGATCCCCTGGATGGTAGGCTTTTTTCAATAGATAGTATCTGAAGTCTCTCTTTTTGCAATGTTAATAGCTACCAATTGATCATGTCTATATCCATTAATACACTCGATTTGCAAAATGGTGATATTCTTATTTTATCTTTCATTTTTCATTTGTTAGTTGCAATGTCTTAATAAAGAGATACCTTTTTCTCAAATTCTATTGAAGAATCTGCCAGTGGCAGAAATTATACAGAAAAAGCAGAATAGATGCTTGATTTTTCCTTTTCTTTATCAATTTCCAAGTTAAAAATTGCTTCATTACCCTTTTTTAAAGATGAACAATTTTCTTGGTAGCAACTGAATTCATGGATTTCTATGTATTAATAGAATTCAATCAGTTGCAACTATCTTTCTGGAAGCTCAAATTTCACTATTTTGTCCAGTAGTCTTTGATTGTTTACTCACTCTCTGATACAACAAGCTCCACACTTGGAATGAATCAGTCCTCCTAGAAAATCTATTTTCTCTTATTAGTAATGCTAGAGCTTGCAACAGGGTTAATAAGAATATGTCACCTCAGGAGTGGATCATACTGAAAATTACTGTCCAACTCCATGATAATAGTACTTGCTTAAATTTTTTTTTCCTAGACAGCATATTTATCTCCCTTTCTCCACATTGATACTCTTGGTTTTTACATTTATTAGTGATGATAGACTAGATCACTCCTAATAATTCACTTACTTTATCCTACATTATGAATGTGTCTCAGGAAAACAATATTTTTGCCATTTAGAGATAATCACTTAGAATTTTTCTTTTCATATGTTGGTTTGATTTTGATTAGTTCATAGATTTAATTGAATCTAGATTTATTCATAACTGGAAACTTGATTATTAGAGTATTCTCTCTGCTTGAAGTAGAGCAACTAAATTATCAGCTTGGTTATATTATGTCCTTCTATATTCCTTTATTATTATCACTGAAAAATAGAAAGGTTATAAAGTTTCCCACAGCACTAAGAAATTAAAAGCTATTAAAAGAGGACAGGGAATGTATAGTACCAGTGCTAAGAGCATTATATTCTTGTTATATAGTTCCTGCCAAGCTTTGGCTTCTTTGGATATACCTCTCTGATCTCTTATATTATTTTATACTGTTCTAACCCATGCTGTGGTCAGAACTTAACAAATGTATAATAACTTGTTTCAAATTGTCTTGCTAGAAAGATGGAAACTCTGAAGAATGATTAAATTAATGGGTAAGTAAGCCCAGTCATACTTTAGATGCAAGTTAGAAATAGTAGTTTAGTTTAATTTTTAATAAACACTACCACAGAAAAACATTATATATTTTCAAAGTGATTCTTCACCCCAGAAAAAAAAAGCAACAAAATTTAACAAAATTTTTGTTAGATTTCAATGAATAACATTTCCTCCTACCCTTCCAGGCTGGACATTGATAAGGTAACAGGATAACAAAATTAGGAATTGTAAAAAATGTCATACTATCCCTCCCTAAAAGGAATCTAAGAAGTTTTCACATCCTTATCTGGTTTTGTGCTATGTATTTGCAAAGACTATCCCGTTCTTTTAGTTGAACCCAGCTGTCCCTGTTCCATGCAGCCAGCATCACAAGAGATCTCCTGGCCTCTAAGCTGCATTTGGAAGCCCATTGCTTTGGGGATTTTGCCCCTTTCCTAACTTGTCACTGATAGCCTCAGTTCCTCACTTTTTGCTGTGTTCTATGGCTATGTCTTTATGATGACAGATGCCCTAATATCTTGTGATTGATGTTGTTTTAATACTGGTCCTTGGTTCTGCTCAGTGATTATCTGTTCTCCCTATCCCTGGCCCCACTCTGGACTACATTTTTTCTCCCACAAGCCCTTTTGCCTTCCCTTCCATGACCCATCCTCACTATGTGTACCTGAGGCTGAAGCTGCAGATGCATTTACAGGTGTAATGGAGACATCATCTAAAAACATGTACATTTATTGTGCTTTACAATAAGCATGAAACATTCAGACTTCTCTGACCAGTTATCAGATGAACAACTGACCTTCCTTTGGAGACTGTATTAGAAACATAAACAACATAGTTTATAAAAGTAGCACCTTGCAACTTAGTAAACCTTCTTACATATATTATTTCAGTGCCTCAAAACCTTTCAGTAACCCTGAACAAAGAAGATTATATGAATCCACATAGAATCGATGAGACCCAGAGACATTTTGGAGTTTTCTAAGAGTGCACAAAATTTAAACGGAAGGAAATGGCTGGACTCCATCCGTTTATTCCTCGACTAAATGATAACTTTCATTCCTTTGTCATCAGTTGTATAATAGTGACCAAACTTCTGAACTTTTGTGTGCCTCAGTTTCTTTTATCCTCTTAAGTAAGCTTTTTTTTTCTGTCAAAGTATGTTTAACTATGTAAATTGCTCTGAACTCCTAGGGAAAAAAATAGAGCTGTAGGAGTGATAATTAGATGCTATGGTATTATAGATGTTTTTAAATGGAGTTGAAAGGTTCATGGAATAAAATGCTTTCCATATTTTCATTAATATGGATTTTTAATACCCTTTGGAAGTTAACCTGAAAAGTGTATTCCTTCTTTTATAATGCACAAAGGAACTTTATTCTCCTTGACTCTGAAAGTCTTTATGACAGAAAGTGCTCAAGTTTCATGAAAAACTGAAGGGTAAGCAATAGTTTAAATATACTACTTTGCCAGTGGACATATCTGTCTCTAATTGAACTCCTCAGCAAGATCACACTGGGAGTCAAAATCTGGTCTTTCAAAGCCATAGAAATTCAGGTCCACGAGATCAACAGTCATGTGCCCAAGTAGAAACTAGTTCTGCACATTTACTCCACCTTTGAACTTGCCAAAACCAAGTTCTCAGCTACTAAATGACAGACAAGTTTCTTTACATAGATTCCACAGCATTTTGAAAATCTAAAAACACGGTGATTTTATATTTGCATTTCTAATCAGCCATTCAGAACAAATGGATTTCTATGTATATCTTTTAATGATCCTTAATTATTGTTTTAAAAGCCGTGCTGTTTTAACAATATATAGAAAGGGTACTTATCATACAGCTGAGTGTTACTTAATTGCCTAAAGTCATATGCTGTTGAGTGTATAACACTGCAGCTTTATACAGTACTAGCTTTTTACAGAACCTTGTCTGCATTTGCATTGCAGATTTTCAATCGGCCTGGTTGTTAAACTCATTTCAGCACTATTAAATCTGTTCATATTGCCCACTGACTTTATAAATATTGTATATCTTTCCTATGTCATGAAAAAATTTATTTTTCCACTGACCATCAAGGCCTTTTAGAACATTCACAAAATTCTTCTAATTTATTACCTTGAAGGACAGAATTCTGTAACATTGCATAAAAATAATCTTCATATTACACAATCTACTTCAGTATAATATACCTTAATTATTACCTAAGGAACCTCACAAGTTTCAAACTAGTTGTTTTCTGTTAAATAGGTAGCATACTTTATAAACTATATTAAATAATGATGACACTTAAAAACATAAAATGGGAAAGAACTTTGAGATTATATCTCCCAAACCTTTATTTTAGAGGTAAACAAATGTAGATCTAAGAAAGTAAGAGTTTTCTAAGATAACAGAGATGACTGGTAAGAGCCCTGAAATTAGAGTCAAATATCCTGGCTTCGATTCTTGTCTTCTTTCTGCTTTTTCTTTCCTAGTGCCTCTCCTATGTGTTTTGAATAGATGAGCTGATTTTGCTTTGATTAAGGGAGAGCTACTAATGACATGAAAGAGAAAGACCAAAAGCAGGGATGGATTATTACCCAACTTGCATGTTTTCAAATTCTAAACCCTAATGCAAGCTAGTGATGATTTACATGGAATAGGTGACAGTCTGTGTCGTAAAAGAACAAAGAATATATGATCAAAAACTTCAGCACACTGTAAGAAACAAAGCTTCTCTACCATGAACCAGTATTTTGGCTGTAATTTTTTAAGACAATACTTCCAAAAAGTCTTGATGCTTTCTAATATAGCAATATGATTTCTAATAAAGAAGATGATGATTTCTAATAAAGCAGCAGGGAAAAGCAAGATCTGGCTAAATGGAAGAGCAAGGAAGATTTCATGAGCAAAAAAATTAAAGTAAAAGTAAAAAATAAGAACAAATCAAATCGAACACTGGTGAAATCTCTCCTGCCTGTCATTATAATATTCAGTTCTCCTTGGACAGTGAGAAAATACATAATCAGACCAGGTAGCGCATGTTGAGAAATTTTGAAACTGATCAAGACAAAAAAAAAATGTAGATCAAACCTGACATCATCTAGAGACAGATGATGCAGGCTTAAGGAACTTCTATCAGTGTTAATTTACCCACATACCTGTAGGAACTGCTTTTGTTTTTTTTTTTCTAGTTGTCTCTATGTCCTTAATTTTAAAAATGCGGCTATGTACATTTTATTGAGTTTATTTGCATGCTATTCCTGTGTCAAAAGCTATGAACTTATTATCCTATATAATACGAAAATTTAATGTGAGTTTATAGGAATTAGATATGCACAGTAGATGAAAGAAAAGTAGGTAATTGTTGCAGGGCCTATTAAGTATGGGAACTGGTTCACTCTAGCAAATCTAGGAGGAAGTTTGTGCTGTTAAGGACTCTGCAGTCTGCTGGTAATGGCACATTCACTTTCAGGAAGAACACTATTTTCATAACTACTTGTTCTCCTTAAAAATAAAAAGTAGGTAGGTACGGTGGCACATACTTGTAATCCCAGTACTTGGGAGGCTGAGGCAAGAGGACTACAGGTTCAAGACCAACTTCAGAAACTTAGCGAGACCCTTTTTCAAGAAAAGCAGGGGGAACTCTTCAGTTTAATGCAATTCCATGTATAAATCCTCATTTTAATTTATTGTGCCTTTAGGGTTTTGTTGAAGAAGCTTTTATCCATGTCTATATGTTGTAGTGTTGATCCTATGCCCCCTTCAAGTAACTGCAAAGTCTATGACCTAATTTTTAGATCTTTGATACATCTTAAGTTGACTCTTGTGCAGGGAGACAAGGTGGGATTTATTTCCACTTTTCTACATATTGATAACTAGTTTTGCCAACACCATTTTTTGAAAAGACTACCTTTTCCAGTATATATTTTTGGCTTCTTTTAAAAAAATTTAGTGGGCTGTTAGTGTACGGATTTGTTTCTGGAACCTTAAAAGAGAGCCAAAAGAATGGGAGAAGATCTTTGACAGCTACTCCTCCAATAGGGGACTAATATTTAGAATATATAAAGAACTCAAACTCATCACCAAGACAGGCATGGTGGTGCATACCTGTAATTTCAGTACTTGGGAGACTGAGACAAGAGAATTACAGGTTTGAGGACAGCTTCAGCAAATAGTGAGATTCTCATCAACCTAGCAAGACCTTGTTTCCAAATAAAAACAAAATTAAGCTAGGGGGTGTAGCTTGGAGGTAGAACACCCCTGGGTTGAGTAAAAAAAAAGAAGGAAGGAAGGAAGGAAGGAAGGAAGCAAGGAAGGAAGGAAGGAAGGACAAGAAAAAAAGAAAGAAAGAAAGAAAGAAAGAAAGAAAGAAAGAAAGAAACTCACCACTCATAACCAAAAAAACCCAGATATCCCAATAAAAAAATGGGTAAGTGAACTAAATAGACACTTCACAAAAGGAGAAAAAATACAAATGGCCAATAAATAATGAAAAGATGCACAACATCATTAGCAATCAGAGAGATGCAAACCAAAACTACAATCATTAAAAACAAACAATAATAAATGCTGGTGAAGATAGGAACTCTGATACATTGTTAGTGGGATTGCAAATTAGTGCAGCCACCTTGGAAATCAGGAAAAGAAAGTGTCCTCAGAAAAATAGGAATGAACACACCATGTGACCCAGCTATTTCACTCCTGAGTATTTACCCAAAAGAATTGAAACCCAACTACTATAACAATGCATGGATAGCTATGTTTACAGCTGCACAATTCATATATTGCCAAACTATGGAACCAGTCATGGTGTCCATCAACAGATGCATGGATTACAAAATTATGGAATATACACACATTGGAATTCTACTCAGCCATAAAGAACATTTGTAGGGAAATGGATGGAACTGCAGACTATCCTAAGGGAGATTAGCTAATCACAAAAAATGAAAGGTCAGACATTCTCCCTCATATATGGAGGCTAGGGAGAAACTGGGACATAGGAGGGACTTCCGACAAAGGAGTGAGGGAGGGGATCTAACTGAGGGAGATGGGAGGGGGGAGAAAGACTTGAAGAGGGAAATACTTCAGTGGTCATGATGTACATACACAAACTTATAAAAGCCAAATACTGTGCTGAGCACAGGAAGGAGGGATGGAGGAGGGAATGGGTTGGGTTCTAGGGAAGGGCTCAGTGAGTGCTATGTGCATGTATGCTTCTATCACCCTGAAGTTCATCATGATATATCGTTATGATGCACCAAAGGGAACAAACAAGTCGGGAGGAGTTGTAGCTTGGAGGTAGAATGCTCATGGGTTCAATCCCCAGTATAAAAAAAAAAAAGGAATAAAATAACATTAAAAAGTAAAAAGTTCATTGTAGTAACTGATACAAGCTTTTCATATAGTGCAGTTTCCCCTACTGGGCAGTCAAATTTCCCTCCTCCTTTCCCTGTTCTTCAGCTAACTTTTATATGCCAAGATGAAAAATAAATTATACATGGTTATGTATAAAATTCCCCACATATGCTCAGCATGTTGTTTATTAATATCTCAAATATTAATGATGAGGTCATTGATACAGAAAAATATTAACTTAAAGTAAGTGGAAATAGAAATAGACAATATAAGTCATTAATATTGAAATAGAAATAGATAATATAAGGCATTAATATTGTATCACCAAATGGCCATCTTTTCTTCTCACAGTAATTTTAAAAATTTTACAGTGATATAGCAACTAAGAATTTTTTTCACAGTAATACTCATGAAATGAGAAAACTAAATATATATGCTAAGAAAACTCACTCTCTTCCACCACGTTTACATCCTCCGCCCTCATTACTAACAAAACGGAAGACAAACATACAAGCCTGGCACTCTCAGGGCTGTATGACAATTACAATAAGCTTCACAGGTTCTGAGAGCTGATAACATCTTTAGTACATGCAGAAGCATGTCTGAAGAAAATAATATTTGAGCTGTTTGTTCCACTTTACAAACAAACTTGAAACTGATAGCTTATCAAAAATCTGTATGCCCAATACATTGCATAATATTATGAATTTTTAAATTATTTTTATTGGTGCATTGTGAGTGTACTATAGTGAGATTCACTGTGATACATTCCTATCTGCACAAAATATTATTTTGTCTGTTTCTTTCCCCATATCGCCCTATGAATTGCTTTCGATCTTTGCAAAATGTTTTTCTTGGGCCCTGACAAATAATCATTTGTTTCAATCACCTTTTCTTTGGCAAATGCCAGGGACATTATTATACACTATTAGAAATAATAGAATTGACCACCTTGCTTAGAAATAGAAATTATTATTTAAAGGATAGTAAAGAAATCACACCTACTACTTCAGCTTTCTGTTGTTGAGGAAGCATGGGGAAGCTTTCTGACTTATTTTTAAACCTAAAAGGGAACAAGTGTCACTCTTTGACATAAAACTTACAAAGTATGCCTAAAAATTGTCATGCTTCATTAGGAGCTATTATTCAGTGAGAAAATTAAGGCCAACTCTGAAGATATTAATTGACATTAAGAGATGCGAGCTAGCTTTAATTAAATCCAGCAGCAGTTATTTAGCACACATCTGTGATTTATCTGGAATTCAGATAGATCTTGCAGTAGAATGAATAGGCCATGTTCCTGGATTGTTGCAGGTGAGATGAGTAAGATGCCTGGTGCCGAATGCAGTCTAGGAACTGCTGCTAGAACACATGTATTTGATCTATACACAGGAGATGCTGTAAAATAGCAACCACGGTATATGAAACAGTTTTTAATTTTCAACAGTTGAATTATAATGATTGCACAAAATAAAATTTCCCTGCTCCAAACTTTTAAAATTATAACCAGAAAGGAGAATATTTTTAGGTACTTACTCAGTGATTTATGCTAAGTGTTGTTTGTGAATTTTTTACATGGGGGAGCACATGTTACATTTCCTGGAGAAAGTCACTTTGATTTCACATTAGTTATGCTTTTTAAAAAGTCATTGAAATCCACTATTATGAATTTACAGCAGCATTGTTCTCATATCAATACCGTGTGCTCTGTCAAAAGGGATTTAAGTGGTATTTAAAAAAAAAAACCAAACAACTTGACTCCACAGGTAGTGTGTACTGATTACAATGTCATTATTTTTTAAAGAAAATAAAGGGGGGGAAACTTGCTTGGTAAGTGCTGTGTATAAACTAAACCTGCCCCGAGGCAATGAATTTTTACTGGAACAGAAGCTGTTGGTGCTGGGTTTGTGGTCATTACTGTGATTTGTAGTGCAGGTCTCTCTACCTCCAGCCATGGATTGCAAAGCTTGCATTTTTTTTTTTCAAGAGACTCCTATCAGAGAGATGTGCAGAATTGTCTGATGTATTCCACAGCTTCCAAGTGAGTCCCTCCTATATCATCTCGTTCATCATAGTAGATCACAGTTCCAGCTATTACTGGTGATCAAATACAGCACTGAGTTGATTACCACTCTATTGAATCAAAATGGGGACAACAGAAGCCTGTTCACATATCTGTGCAGATAGTGTAGTATAACACTGAAATTGTGGACAGGCATACAACCTGACACAAAGCCAGTGGGAGTGACTTAGCCTAGTTGCGCAAAAGTGGCCAAGGGACTATGAAGCTTAAAGGCAAAATGATAATACTTTCCATTTCTGAAGATAATTTTAATTGCAAAATGACTTTGTAGGCAGATTATAGTGATCATGGTTTATATGGTTTATAATTTAGATATGAGTTCTCATCTAGATAATTCTGGGGAGCTATCTTATTACAAAACTACTATAGTGTGTGTGTGTGTGTGTGTGTGTGTGTGTGTGTGTGTGTGTACTTGGAATTGAACACAGGGCATTCTAGGTCCACAATAATGTAAAGTATTGGAATGGTGTAGGTTGTTAAGAATACATACACAATTATTTTTAAAATATTGTGGTAAAACAGTATATAAAGAGATATGTAAAACAATATTTTCAACATTTCACTGTCTTAATAAAAATACCTAGTAATGTCACAAATGCCCATCAACAAGAAAATCAGTAGGTAAAATATAATATATTGAGAAAATGTCATAATTTATAGGAGCAAAAATTAATAAACTCAAATACCTACAACAGTGTGAAAGAAACTTATCCATATAGCATAAGTGAAAATGAGTTGCAACCAACTTCCTAATACCACTTTCATAAAAGTCAAGCTTAAATAATATGTTTTCTGATAAATATATGTGAGAAATATTTTAAAAGAAGGAATGATAAAACACGAAACTCAAAATATTAAGAGAAAGACTGGAGGAATACAAAGAGGAGGAGACAGGAATGAGAGAGCTCAATCATACTAGTGAAATTTTGTTTCTTAAATATTGTGGCAGCGGGGCATGGTGGTGCACACTTGTAATCCCAGCATTTGGGAGGCTGAGACCAGAGGATCCGGGTTCGAGGCCAGCCTCAGTTACCTAGTGAGGCATTCCACAACTTAGTGAGACCCTTTTTCAAAAATAAAGAATAAAAAATAGGGCTGGGGGTGTAGCTCGGAAGTAGAATGCCCCTGAGTTCAATCCCCAGTACTGAAAAAAAAATTATGGCTGGTTCATGGGTAGTCATTTAAGTTTTTCATAACTCATATTTATGTTCCATAAATTATACTAAATGTACAATTAGTATATAATTTAAATATCATGCAGTTTGTTTCTTTTAACCTTCCTACAAGTCAGAAATGGATATTCACATTCTCTCATCAAGTTTTCACCAGGGCAGTCCATAATTTAGCTGCCAAGTCTTTCCCCACAGTTTTGTCCAATGATGTGGTCTCTGACAATAAGATCAGAGAGAGTGAACTATATATGAAGGTTGGCAGAGATAGTAATTGTCCAAATGTGAACTGAAATTTATAAATCCTTTAAAACTGTTATTCCAGCAATGAGGAAGTATTACATAATGATGAAAAGCCAAATAAATTTTATTTATTCTTCCCTGCAACTTGCTTGCTGAGTGTCCTAGGAAATGTTATTTATTCAGTTTTCTCCTCTCTAACATGAGGTTCGCAATAGCTTCTACCTTATTGGGCTGCTGTTAGGAATGAAGGAGATAATGCATTTAAATCTCTGAGCACAGTCCCTGACATATAGTAATGCTCATTAGGTATAATATCATTATCATCATTCCATGAATCAACCTGTCACATGAGAAGATAGGTGCTTACTCTTCTGTTTTCCTGAGTGCTAAAGAGTAGGACTGCAAAGCTGAAAGGAATTTTAAATTTTTCAATTAGCTCCATTTGACAAGGTTGAAATGTTGATGTTACTCTATGAATATGTTAACTTAGATGACAAAAGAGGACAGAGAAGCATGTTACAAAATATCCAAAGTCACCTGACAACAGCAAGCTGGCTTAATGAGCCTGTGGCACTGGTGACAACGTGGGAGGGTACCACAGAGGAAACATCTGGGGCATCGTGAAAGACAACAGCAATGGCTTAATTTTACTTCTGAGATCAAAAATCTGAGGCTGAATAACATTTATTGCACTCTGATTCATTCCTGGTAGTCAGCAAGGAGCAGCATCCTAGGAAAGAATATCTGTGGAGAGATACAAGACATTATCTTTAGTGCTCCCAAAAAGCAAGATGCTAAGAGATGAGGAAGTACAGTATAGCTGAGCATGCAAACTCTGAAGTCACAAGGACCTGAGTTGCAATCCTGCCTCCCATACACAGCATCATGTGACCTAGCATTTATTTTTAAGTATAAATTATATAATTTATTACATGAGAAAGATACTTTTTGTATTATTTTAATACACTTTTTATTTTATTTTTATGTGGATTTTTTTGGGGGTATTAGGGATTGAACCCAGGGGTGTTCTACCTCTGATCTACACCCCCAACCTTTTTTATTTTTTATTTTGAAACAGGTTTTCACTAAGTTTCTCAGGGTCTCACTAAATTGCCGAGATTGGCCTCAAATCAATGATCATCCTGTCTCAGCTTCCCAAGTACTGAGATTATAGGTGTGCACCACAAGACTGCTTTGAGTATATTCATCCTTGATATGCTATGATAAAAATAGCACAATATCTCTGTCATCTCCCCCAAACCCATAACCCCAGTCAAATTATGAGAAAAAAAACTTAAACACCATTTGAAGGACATTCTACAAAATACCTGATCAGTGCTCCTCATTACTGTCAACATCATCAAAAATAAGGAAAGTCTGACTTGAAAACAAAGTAGTATGTTGTCCCAGATGAGACCTCGGAACAATAAACATAACCGATATCAAAACTAAGGAAATTTAATAAACTGTTGACTTTAATAACAGTGTTACCCATATGTTAGTTAAGAATAAGGAAATCTAGGTGTAGGGTATATGGCAACTGTCTTTACTGGCTTCTAAATTTTCTGCACATCTCAAACTGTTCTAAAATTTAAAAGTTTATTTCAACAGCAATATGAGTTCTAAATTTATGGTATAAGATTAAGTACTGTATCCAAAGGAAGAATAGAGTGTTTCCTCTCGCAGTTTTGGAAACAGTTGCTTGAGTGGTGGTGGTGAGGACTGAGCCCAACAGTATACTATGAAAACCAGCCAGTTTTGGGGAGTTTTCATTAAAATAGGCAAACTCAAACTTCAGAAGTCTTATTAATCAAGAAGGTCCTTCTTCTCCCTGGTGGCATCTCCATTACAAGCAAGGAATACCAATGTGTCACTTCTTTGCCCCAACTACATATCAACATACTTTTTCAAAATGCTAAAAAATACAAATACACTTACTTGACATTTCTCCAAGTTAAATAAATTTTGAAACCTAAAACATGATTAATAACTCCTGGGAACAAGTAATAGCTGGACATTCAGACCACACCAAGAAGGATTTTGAATTATTTAATTTCTTCTCTGGCTGAAATGTAAGTTAAGAAAATTTAGCAACAATAGCATTTACTTTGATTATTGATAGCATCTCACTAATATGTACACATCGTGTGTGTGTGTGTGTGTGTGTGTGTGTGTGTGTGTGTGTGGTAGTGGAGATTGAATTCTAGGGCATTCTACCTTTGAGCTACACTCCTATCCCATTTATTTTTTATTTTGAATCAGGGTCTCACTAAGTCACTGAGGACTGGCCACGAACTTGCAATCTCAGCCTCCCAAATGGCAGGCCTACTATATGTTATACAGGTTTTAGACACAGATAATACAACAATAACTAAAGAATAGGAGTCTCTTTCAAGCTAATGCTCCAGTGTTCTTGGAAGACTGTTGTAAGAGAGGGACCAGTATACCAGATTCCTTAGAGTTTATAATTAGTTTGAATCCAGTTGTCTCCACTTAAATGGCAATATGCTAGTTTATGTGCTGCAAATAAAATTAGCACCATTCTGACCATTCCTGAACATCACACTGTCTTTATAGGTATGTCTCCATGTGTGCATAAGCATGCACGCATAAAGATCTTGTAATCTACTTGACTATAACAGGTAATGTTGGATCTCCAAAATTATATTTGGCTTTATGTAACTTAACTGTCTGAGGTTCCAGAGAGATTGCAGCCTCTTTCTTTTCTGGTTTTGCATAGCTGTTGCCACTGGCTGCCAACGTTTTGTCCAAGAGGGAGCTGCAGATATCCTTATGCCAGCCAGTGGCATTCTGTTATTAAGTAAGATAAAAACAAAATTACCCCTTTCCACTGTAGTTGCCATAGTGACCATCTACCTACCATTTCCACCTCCCACCTATTTGATGTTTATGCAGGTTTCCCAAGATTCAAGTTTAGTCCTCACAGTGGCATACTTAACGTTTCAAACTACTTCATTCATCAGTAAACTTTTTGGTGTTTGCAAGGCAAATGATCCCTTTTTATCTTCACTTTCAAAGAAGCCAGGGTTTATGCTCAGCAAAGTCCATTATCAAAATCTCTTAGTTTAACTTCAATCTTATTCATCTATAATCAATCAAGATGCCAGAAGTCGCAAATGTGATTTGAATAACTGCTTAGCCAAACCTAAAGAAGCAACTGGGAAGGAATAAAGAAAGAATTGAGTTTCAAATTTTATGTTTTTTTTTTCTTTACAAGTTTTGTTTTATACCTCTAAAACTGAAAAAGAATGCCCAGTGTATCATGGCAGGAACTGGCAGTAAGAAAAGAATGAATTCACAGCAGCTAGATCAATAACTCTTAAAACTGAGTGTTTGTAGATATATACAATAGTGACCTTTTTTTCTAGCTATTCCTTGAAAAGTCTTCCTTATTGTACTAGTAAATTGCTAATGACTATGTAGAAAAACATAAATTCTACCTTTAATTGTAATGTGATGATAGTTTGATAATCTTACTGTGTCAAAGGGGGAATTTTTTAAATGAAATAAACTGTATAGTATTGGATTTAGAAACACCTAGATTTTACCTTATGATGTAGAGTAGCCTCCTTATTTAAAAAAAAGAAATAAGGTAGGAAGACAATGCTTTCTTGTAGCATGAATCAGCATGTCAGTGCTAGAGTTCAAAGTCACCAGAGTACTTTTCACTACAATGTCCACCAGCTTACAGTAATCTAAAAATTAATTTCCTGTAGCTATATAAGGTGAAAAATGGAGGTATTCTGGGTGGGCACATTGCATCTGAATGATATAATCCCAGTGGATAAATGGCAGAGAATATCATTGTAAACCCCATATGATCTACATATTCAGCTCCTCTTCGACTTAAACACTTTAACTCATTTTACCTTACACAATTGCTTCATAGATATGAGATTATAATAAAGATAAAAACAAAAATTGTTTTCTGTAATAAAGAGGGCAGAAAAAAGGAATCAATATATAAACATAAAACCTAGCTACATAATATGACAAAATGAGATCAAGCATATCAACTGTCACTATATATATATGTATTTATACATGTATACATATATACATGTGTGTGTATATATATGAAGAAAAATATGTTTTGACAAAAAATACGGAAGATAAGGTTAATAGTAATGTTAGGCAAAATACAAAGAGTACAAAAAACATTCATTGAGTTTTTATGGGCTGTGTTCTTTGAGATTCTGAGGATAAAGTAATAAATAAATAACAGATTTAGTATGGCCACTATGAAACTTACCAATGAGAGTCAATTATAATTGGACAAAGTTATTTACAGTTAAAATGAAGTCAAGAGAGAAATATCCTATATATATGTAGATATGTATATATTATATTATATTATGTTATATTATATTATACTATAGGATAGAGTTTATGTGAAGTTCAGGTTAAAGAAATGACATTTAAAGCCAGGCATAGCGTTACACTCCTGAAATCCCAACAACTGGGGAGGCTGAGTAGGAGGATCACAAGTTCAAGGCCAGACTGGAAAACTTAGTTAGACCATGTTTCAAAATAAAATTTAAAAATCTGGGGATGTATCCTGATGGTACAGTACCTTTGGTTTCAATCTCCAGTACTGAAAAAAAGATTTAAAAAAAAGAACATTTAGCCGGGTGTGGTGGCACAAACTTGTAATCCCAGCATTTGGGAGGCTGAGACCAGAGGATCTGAGTTTGAGGCCAGCCTCAGCTACCTAGTGAGGCAACTTAGTGAGATCTGTTTCAAAATAAAGAATAAAAAATAGGGCTGGGGGTATAGTTTGGAGGTAGAATGCCCCTGAGTTCAATCCCCAGTACCTCAAAAAAAAAATAGCATTTAAGCTAAATACCTAACAAATTAAAGATTCAATAAATAAACACAAGTGTTTGTGAGACTTTGCACACTTGTTTCTGTGCACATGTGTGAGTATGGAGGGATGGGTAGTACAGCAGCACTGCAGGCACAGGAAATTCGAGTAGAAGGGACAAGCAAAGAAGGTGAAAGTAATTACAATTGTGAACATTTGGGTACTAATGGCACAATAAGCAAACCAAACACTATGGGGATATCAAGAAAAAAATGGCAAAACAGAATAGAAATAATAAACTTTAATATATATCATCTGGTCTTTTAAAGTTCTAGGAATCAAAAAGTGACTTAATATTAGAAAATCTATTAACATAATATAGCACAGAATATATATGCTTTAAAATGTCATTTTCTTATAAATGCAAAAAAGTCAATTGATTTCTGTTTTCATTTTTGTTAGTTGTTTCTGGGGATTAAGCCCAGGGACATTCTACCTCCAAGTTACTATTTTTTTTTAATTTTTTTACTTTAAAACAGGGTCTCTAAGTTATTGCATGCTGGCCTCATACCCGTGATCCTCGGCCTCACAAATACTGAGATTATAGGCGTGCACCACCACTCTCAGTTTTCAGTGGATTAAATTTAAATTATTTATTTAACTTTAAAAACAGAATATTCGAATATAATTTCTTAGGGAAACTCTTAGTTTCATCAATTTTTCTAAATTGAAACAAATATTATCACATGTAATAGAGAAATATCTGAGGCACTTCCATTAAAGATGCAAAAAGGATATAGTTTTCAACTTCTCATCATGCAACTACATATTAATCATGAAATACTACAAGACATAATAGTATTTAAATATATAAAAAGGCTAACCTTATTTGAGAATAATATATTTTATGTCTGGAAAAAATCCAAAGAACCATCAGAATATAGGTAAAAGCTTATAAGACAGTTTGGCATAGAGGTTGAGACAGGAGAATCATAGGCTAAAGACAAGCCTTAGTAATACAGCAAGTATCTCAGCAATCTAGCAAGATCCTTTTACAAAACGAAAAATAAAATGAGCTGGTGGTGTAGCTCAGAAGCAGATTGCCTCTGGATTCAATCCCCAGAATCACAGTCAATCAATCAATAATAAATAAATAAATAAATGTGGCTATTTGTTTTGTGGTACTGAGAATTGAACCCAGGGAGTTCTACCTGGGGTTATATGCCAAGCCACATTTTATTTTATTTATTTTATTTTATTTTTGGAAACAGTCTCACTAAGTTATGTTAAAGGCCTCACTAAATTGCTGAGGCTGGCCTCAAGCCTACAATCTTCCTGTCTCAGCCTCCCAAGTAATGGGATTACAGGTGTGCCCCCCACCACCACCACCACACTTGGCTAGGAATATTCTTTAAAAATGAAGTAAATAAGCCGGGCATGGTGGCGCACGCTTGTAATTCCAGCATTCGGGAGGCTGAGACCGGAGGATCCCGGTTCGAGGCCAGCCTCAGCTACCTAGTGAGGCACTCCACAACTTAGTGAGACTCGGTTTCAAAATCAAGAATAAAAAATAGGGCTGGGGGTATAGCTCGGAGGTAGAATGCCCCCGAGTTCAATCCCCAGTACCGTTAGAAAAAAAAAATGAAGTAAATATTATTTGAAAGATGAATTCATTATTATTCATTGGTCTGTCTTCAGTGCCTGTATGTACTCAAAACAAAGCAGGCATTTAATTTATACTTGTTAAAAACAGTAAATGAGCTTCTTGAAGCAGAAACCATATGTTACTTACATCTTCAGAAAATTACTATAGTACTTTAAACAGTGTGTTTTCATTGTAATTTTGAGGTAGAGATGATGAAGATGAAGATGACGATGATGTTGATTATTATTTTACATAGGTAACAAGGCTAAGACTTGCCCAAGGTCACATGGGTGAAAGGGACAGGATTCCAACCCATGCCTTGTGATCCTAGAAGTCAACTCTTACACTTTGCAAACATCATAACCCTTTAAAATGACTTAAACAGCCAATATAGAATAATTGACTCTATAGTAATAGAACATTGTTTTACAAACCTTTCTGTCCCCCCCCCCCAATTTCAGTGGATTAGACCAGGAAATTCAGTCCTTTATCTATATTTGTATAGACAACAAGCTGAAGATTTTTTTTTATTTTAAATGCTTAAAAAGTCAAAAGGAATAATACTTCATGACATGCAAATATTTTATATATATACATACACACACACACACACACACACACACACACACACACACACATATATATATATATATATGAATGACAGTAACCTACATAATATCCTTCACCTCCTTTTTGGCTTACAAAGCTTCAAGTATTTACTATCTCATCCTTTACTGAAAATGTCTACCTAACCTCAAACCAGACTATATGGGATGCCCTCAGTACTGTGAGCAATACATGTACTGTAACTTATTTACAGGAAAAGATACCTTTAGCAAATAGACACAGCCCTACACCATTTCTGGGAACCAACATCAGTGCAACTAGAAAACAGAAGCGAAAATGAAAGCATTACTCCTATGTTGGGCTTAATGTAAAAACCAGTTTTATTCTCTGGAGAATTTCTTCATGTAGTTGATGAAAATTTCACAAAAATATAATTGGTTTTAAATAAATTGTTGAAATGTGCATTCTGCCTTAAAAAAACTCTACTCTCATAAACATAAATCATGTAGGAAGAAAATAATGTTCAAGATTTAACCAATTCAGTTCCTTACAACTGCCTTTTTAAACGTGAACCTATTCATTCAATTATTCACTAACTAATCATCAAAAATCAGGCTCCAGGAGTACGTTACCAGTAACTTGGTTCCTGACTTGAAATAACTTACTATTTCATTTTATTTTCCACCATTAGCATGCAGTACAATATATAAGATGCTATGCAAAATAAATTATATCCTCCCTGAAATTTGAGTATTGTCCAAAGACCATTTCACATGTTAGTTCTGCCTAAACCAAGATCACAAATTAAACTCTTACAAGATAACTGAATGATAAAAAAGAAACACCCAGTCTAAGAGCAGAGGGAGATTTTCTATAAGGCAACATATTAATTTTTCAGCCAAAATGTAAGATAGGTTGGAAATTGGTCACTAGTTAGCTGAGTTATGAAACAGAGCAGCTCCCTAAGATTTTTTTTTTTAACAAAGTGCAAATTATTCAGATAGAACTTTTGAGGTTATAGCTTATAAAAGGAAAAACTGCAAATCTTCACTTTTTTGTTTAACTGTACCACAGCAAATGAGATAAAATAATCAAGAAAACAAGCAATTTCCATCTTCACACATTTGGGGGGGAGTCAGGACTGTTCTAAGTGAGCTACAAAACACACAGCAGTTGAAAGCAAATTTAGTAGAGCAAAACACTCAAGCATACCTATTAGTTGATTATGGAAAATACTGGTATAACCAAAGTAAAATCAAAGAGACCATCACAGAGATTTTCATGCAATTTGAAACTGGGTTTGATTTAGAAGGGAAAACCTACTGCTTTACTAAAATATTCAGTGCTTAATGGAAAAGTTTAATTTTATACTGAGTCAAAGAAACTGTCTTAAAAATCTACTCACCTGTAAATTATAATTGTATTAGATATTTGGAAAATAAATAACTGCATTGTCTAGAACTATTCAAAGTAGGGGAGGTCAGTGGAGTTAAAAATTGCCTGCAGGAGTAGAAAAGTGTATAACAGAGAGGAGATTCTAATAGCGGGATAACTACCATCTTCCTTGATCAACACAACACAGCTTGTAGTAAAGGTGTAGTAGTGTCCCAGAAAGTATGGATAATAATAGAAATAAATTAAGACCAGATAGAGCCACTAAGAGTTCACGCAACAGAGAGGAGCTTAACTTCTGCTAAATGTGCTGATAGAAGTACTATTAAATTCTAAACTTCTCTATATTATGCATATAAGAAATAAAATAGCAATGTCCAGTAAAATATCATTCCCCTACACCACTAAAAATGAAACCTTGGATACATTTCTCCTATTTTTAAAATTTTTTTCTACTAATAAACAAGAACATAAAAGTTGTAAATATTAATGAGGTACCATGTAATGTTGAGTACATTGCATGATATTTAAATCAAGTAAAACATGTTAATCTTCTTGACCAGTGAAAATTTATGGAATCCTTCTAAATGTTTGAAATGTATACATATATTATTGTTACATATTGTCACCATATTGTGCAATAGTACCTCAGAGCTTCTTGAGACCATGTACTATTTACTTTTCTATGCCTGACTTATTTCACTTAATGATCTCCATTTCAAAATCTTGTTGCAAATGACAGAATTTCATTTCATTTTATGGCTAAATAGCATTCTGTGGTGTATATGTCTCACAGCTTCTTCATTCATTCATCAGTTGAGGGGCACTGATGAGGGCCATTGTGAGAAGCACTACAATAAACTGAGGAGATACCTGCACATTCCTTGAAATCTCAGCATACAATTTCATTTACTTTGACTTTATACTCAGTAGTGGGATTGCTGGATCCTATAATCATTCTACTTTTACATTTTGAGGAACCTCCATACTTTTTTCATAATCTGTGTTCTAGTTCACATTCCCACCAACAGTGTGCAGGGGTTTCGCTTTTTTCCATATCCTTGTCAACATTTGTTATCTTTAGTCTTTTGGATAGCCATTCTTATTGGAGTGAACTGATATTTCATTGCCATTTTGACTTGCATTTCCTTGATGATGAATAATGGGTATTTTTTCATGTACCTGTTGGCCATTTGTATGTTTTTTCTGAAAAATGTGTTTTGATCTCTGCTCATTTTTAAATCAAATTATTTTTCTTTTGAATGTTTAGAGTTCCTTGTATATTCTAGATGCAAGCTCTTGTCAGATGTATATATTGAAAATATTTGTTGCCATTCTGTAGGTTGTCTTTAACTCTGTTGATTGTTCCCATGGCTGTATAGAAACTTTTCAGCTTCATGTATTCCCATTTATCCAATTTTGTTTTTGCTTCTTGTGTCTTGGGTGTCCCTTTTTGGTACTGGGGATTGAACCCAGTGGCATTCAATCTCTGAGCTACACCTCCAGGTCTTTTTATATTTTATTTTGAAACAGGGTCTCATTGAGAGTCTCTAAATTGCTCAGGCTGATTTTCGAACTGCAATCCTTCTGTCTCAGCCTCCCAACTACATGCCTGGGATTAGAGGTCTGTACTATCACTCCTGGCTTTTGAAGGTCCTTTTAAAATAAAAATCCCTTGCCCATTTCAGTATACCAAAGCATTATTTGTATGCTTCCTTCTGATAGTTTCATAGTGTGAGAGTTTACATTTAAATCTTTAATTCATCTTGAGTTTATCTTTGTAACTGGTAAGAGATAGAGGTGTAGTTTCATTCTTGGACATGTGGTTAACCAAATTCCCCAACACCATTTGTTGAAACACTGTTCTTTCTCTAATGAGTGTTTTTTTTTTTTTTTTTTTTTTTTTTTTTTTTTTTTTTTTTTTTTTTTTTTTTTTTTTTTTTTTTTTTTTTTTTTTTTTTTTTTTTTTTTTTTGCGGTACTGGGGATTGAACTTGAACTCAGGGGCATTCTACCTCTGAGCTATACCCCCAGCCCTATTTTTTATTCTTTATTTTGAAACCAAGTCTCACTAAGTTGCAGAGTGCCTCACTAGGTAGCTGAGGCTGGCCGCTAACCCGGATGGATCCTCTGGTCTCAGCCTCCCTAATACTGGGATTATAAGCATGCGCCGCCACGCCGGGCTCTCCAATGAGTGTTCTTAACCCCTTTGTTTAAAATCAGTTGGCTGTAGATAAAAATCAGTTTACTTTTCGGCCCGCTATTGTGCTCCATTAGTATATACATGCTTGCATTTGTGCCAATAGCATGCTGTTTTGTTTTGTTTTGTTTTGTTTTTCGGTACCAGGGATTGAACTCCCTCCGGCATTCTACCTCTGAGCTACACTCCCAGCCCTATTTTGTATTCTTTATTTTGAAACAGGGTCTCACTAAGTTGCAGAGTGCTTCACTAGGTAGCTGAGGCTGTCTATGAACCCGGATCCTCTGGTCTCAGCCTCCCAAATGCTGGGATCACAAGTGTGTACCACCATGCCCTGCTCAATAGCATGCTGTTTTGACTATTGCATTTTTGTACTATTTGAAGGCAGGTATTTTACTTCCTCCAGCTTTGTTTCTTTTGCTTAAAATGGCATGGGATACTTGGGTATTTTCATATTAAATTTTAGCATTATTTTACCTAGTTATCTACTTATTTCTTTGAAGAAGCCATTGATATTTTCATAGGGATTGCATTGAATCTGTAAACTGGGTAATTATGGACATTTTAACAATATTGTTATTTCTTTTTTTTTTTTTTTTTTTTTTTTTTTTTTTTTTTTTTTTTTTTTTTTTTTTTGCGGTACTGGGGATTGAATTCAGGGGCATTCTACCTCTGAGCTATACCCCCAGCCCTATTTTTTATTCTTTATTTTGAAAGCGAGTCTCACTAAGTTGCGGAGTGCCTCACTAGGTAGCTGAGGCTGGCCACGAACCCGGATCCTCCGGTCTCAGCCTCCTGAATGCTGGGATTACAAGCGTGCGCCACCACGCCCGGCAACAATATTGTTATTTCTAAACCTTGAACATTAAATGTCCACATTTTTGTGTTCTCTTCAATTTCTTTAACATTTTTTTTATACTGGTAAAACTAGAGGTATCCTACCTTTGAACTATACTCACATCCCTTTGTATTTTTCATTTTTAAACATGGTTTTGCCATGTTGCTGAGACTGCCCTCTAACCTGTGATCCTCCTGTTTCAGCCTCCCAAGTAATGGGATTATAGACATGCACTGCCTGGCTCATCAATGTTATATAATTTTGTTTATAGGGATTTTTCACCTCTCTGATCAAATTTATTAGCAGGTTTTTTATATTTCATTGTTGTTATAAGTAGAATAGCTTTCTTGATGTATCTATATTTCAGATAATCTTCTATTGGCATATAAAAATTATACTGATTTTTAATGTTGAATGTTAAATATATATATAGTATGTGTGTGTGTGTGTGTGTGTATGTATGTGTGTGTGTGTGATACTAGGTATTGAACCCGAGGCATTCTACCTACAAGTTATACCCGCATCTCTATTTTTTATTCCTTTTTTTTTTTTTTTTTTTTTTTGGCAGTACTGAGTATTGAACCCAGGAGCATTCTACCTCCAAGCTACACCACCCCCACTCCTGTTTTTTATTCTTTATTTTAAAACAAGGTCTAAGTGGCAGAAGGCCTCACTAAGTAACTGAGCTTGACCTCGAACCCACAGTACTCCTGTCTCAATTTCCCAAGTACTGGGATTACAAGAGTGCACCACCACATCTGGCTTGATTTTGTATCTTGCAACACTGCTGAATTTATTTTTTTAATAGTGTCTTGTTGGAGTTTGGGTGATTTTCTATATATAAGATCATGTCATCTGCAAACAATGATATTTTATTTATTTTCAAATTTGGATATTTTTTATTTCATTCTCTTGATTAATTTCTCTGACTAGGACTTTTAGCACTGTGTTGAAAAAATGGTGAAAATGATACCCTTCATTTGTTCCAAACCTTAGAGACAAACTTTTTAGTTTCTCACATTCATTATAATGTTGTCTGGTGGCTTTTTAGAAATAGTCTCTATTATGTTGATGGCATGTTTGTTGTATGCCTAATTTATTCAGCATTTTTATCATCAAAGGATATAAAGTTGTATCAAATGTCTTTTATGTACCATAGGTATTTGGTCCTTAATTCTATTAATGTGGTGTATAATATTTATTGTTTTGCATTTATTTAACCATTCTTGTATCCCTGAGATGAATCCCACTTGATAATAATGAATAATTTTTTAATGTGTTCCTTGAATTTGTTTGCTAGTCTTTTGTTGAGAATTTTTGCTTTTATGTTCACCAAGGATATTGTTCTGTAGTTTTCTCATTTTCTTGTGTTCTTTTTTGGTTTTGTTATCAGGGTAATGATGGCTTCATAGAACATGTTTGCTGTATTTCTTCCTCTTACATTTTTTGGAATAGCTTAATTATTCTTCAAATGTTTGGTAGAATTTAGCAGTGTAGTCATCTATACTTTGATGGAAAGTATTTGCTAGTTATTCAAACTCATTGCTTATTATTGATGTGTAAACATTTTATATTTCTTCATGATTCAGTCTTGACAAGCTGTGTATAACTAGGAATTTATCCATTTTTTCTAGATTACTAAATTTAGTGGATTACAGTTACTTATAGTATTTTTTTATAATTTGCAATTCTGTGACTGTGAGATACAACTAAAATCATCTCTGATTTTATTTCTTTGAGTATTCTCTCTCTTTAGTCTAGCTAACAATTTGTACATTTTATCTATTTGAAGAACCAGCTCTTTGTTTCTTTGGTCATTTGTATTGTTGTTTAGTGCCCATTTCACTAATTTCCATTATGATCTTTATTATTTCTTTCCTTCTACTATATTGGGCTTTATTTGTTCTTGTTTTTCTAATTCCTTCACATACAATGATAGGTTTTTGACCTGGAATTTTCATAGTTTGGGATATAGGCATTAATTGCTCCAGACTTTTCTCTTAGTACTGACTTTACTATAACCCATATTTTGGCACATTATATCTACATTTTCATGTATTTCAAAAAAAATTTAAATCATCTTCTAGATTTATTATTTGGTCCACTGGTTGTTCAAAAGCAAGTTATTCAATTTCCACTTATTAATATGGTTTTCAACATGTTTTCTTGTTACTGATTTCTGGTTTCATTACATTGTGATCAGAAACAATACTGTGTATGATTTCAATTTGTTTACATTTATTAAGACTTGCTTTGTGTTCTACCATGTGACCTATCTTGGAGAATGTTATAGGTGCTGAGAGGCAAAATGTGTATTCAGCTCCTGCTGGACAGAATGTTATATACATATCTTTTAGGTCCTTTTGTTCTAGAGTGAAATTTAACTCTGCTATTTCATTGTTACTTTTATGTCTGGATGATCTGTTCATTGATGAATGTAAGGAGTTAAAGTTCCCAACTGTTACTGTATTGGAATCTATCTCTCCCTTTAGGTCTATTAATATTTAATATGTACCTCATATATTTGAGTGTTCTAATAGTGTGTATATATATATACATATACATATGCACACACACACACGCACACACACACACACACATATATGTATACATTGGTGTGATAGAGTGTTTATGGAGGTAGTCTCCTTCAGCCTGGCCTGTGCAGTTCCAGTAGTTAAGTTCACAGGTATTGACTATTGACCTAGAGGTAGGGCTCAAGGTGCTCTACCAAGCACTGGGTTTCACATGGTGGGCTTGGTACTAGGATTCGAGTCTGAGGCCTAATTCTCTCTCCCTTCCCCAAGTATGAGATGCCCCTCTCTGTGGTGGGATGGTTAGAGCTGGGTAGGACAACACAGGCAACTCTTTCTTTTCTGTTTCTTTAGTGCATCATTTTATTTTCTATAATAAAAGTAGACATGATTATGTCTCTTATGAAGGCAGTTGTGGTATAAATAGTAATTCAAGTTGGTGTGTCCCTGAGGAACGTAGCTAGAAGATCTTAGTCAGCTGCTGTCTTGCTCCAACTACCTCTTTCTCCTGACTCTTCTGTACCACAAATACTGGAGCTAGATCCTTGTATATACATGCATTAAAAACTTTATGTATGTATGTATGTATATATTATTTTTGTGGTACTTGAGATTGAACCCAATAGTGTTCCAACTCTGAGCTACCCCCAGCCCTATTTTGTTTTATTTTTTATTTTGAAATAGGGTCTTGCAAAGTTGCTGAGCGTCTTGTGAAATTGCTGAGGTTGGCCGCAAACCTGTGATACCTCGTCTCAGCCTCCCAAGTTCTGGTATTAAAAGCATGTGCCACCATACCTGGCTTAATATTTTACTTTATTTAAAAATACATATTGAGACAGGAGGATATCAGAATTGAGACCAGTGTCAGAAACTTGGTGAGACTCTGTTTCAAAAAATAAAATAAGGCTAAGGGTATAGTTCAAAAGCTACAATGCCTCTGGGTTTAATCCCCCGTACCAAAATTTTTTTTAAAAACACATATTGTCTATCATATATCCAACATTTTTATAGAAGTGTATAATATAAAATGTAATTCATGATGATTGGAGTATAAAATCTCCTAATGTGTAATTTAGAAGATATGTATGACATATTTTCTCAATTATAGAAGGAGAATATTTATTTTGGCAGCTTTTTTAATATTCGTTTTTTAGTCCAAATATAAAACTTCAAAATAATGTAATCTTACCAAAAAATTGGTTTTACATTCTGATGCTGATAGCACTGCTCTCTCTTTTACCAAGTTGTTTATCAAAATACAAATACAAAATATAAAAATATTTTGTTTGCTTTTTGTTGTAGCAATGGGTATTAAGAATATCATTTTATATATGAATCTATATGTATATGCACATATATTAAAATAGGTTCTCAGTGAAAAATTGAAGTTAGAATTAGAATTATAGGCTATAAGATAAAGTAATAGAATATTTAGAATTCTATAGATTATCTAGTCCAGGTATTTAAAAAATATATCATCCTTTAGGCTTATTGTGGATACATTAGTGTTTCCTTTGGCCTGCAC
>PVLC010020665.1:0-28971 GCA_004027655.1 Graphiurus murinus | reverse complement strand
TATAACTATAACTATATACATAGTTACTATGTAATTATATATAGTGACTATATATATATGACTATAACTATATATATAGTTATTATGTAACTATATATATAACTATGACTATAACTATATATATAGTTACTATGTAATTATATATAGTGACTATATATATGACTATAACTATAACTATATACATAGTTACTATGTAATTATATATAGTGACTATATATATATGACTATAACTATATAAATATAGTTACTATATAATTATATATATAGTGACTATATATAACTATATAGTTACTATATAACTATATATTCACTCAGCATATATATATAGTTATATAATCACTATATATATGATATATATAAATACATGATATATATGTATATATATGTATGTACATATATATGTGTGTGTGTGTGTATATATATATATATATATATATCAGTTGTTTTGCTTGTATCTCTTTCAATTTGTTGTCTTCTTATACATTGGCTTCTTATATAACTTTAAAAAAATTTTTTGGTACTGGGGATTGAACCCAGGGGCATACTACCTCTGAGTTACACCCCACCCCCAGCCTTTTCTTATTTTGAAATAGGGTCTCACTAAGTTGCAGAGCACCTCACTAAGTTGCTAAGGCTGTCCTCAAACTTGTGATCCTCCTGTCTTAGCCTCCCAAGTACTGGGATTACAGGTAGGCACCACCATGCCTGGCTTCGGATAAACTCAGCCAGTCACAACCCCTTTCAATGTCTACTTTGCCACTTGGGAGCAGGAGTCCTGGTAAGCCCAATGGCTTGGGTTGGCTTGGGAATCACTTTCCTTCTAGTACTTCCAAGCTTCAGTCTTTTTTTTTTTTTTTTTCCGGTACTGGGGATGGAACCCAGGGGCATTCTACCTCCAGGCTACACCCCCAGTCCTATTCTTTATTCTTTATTTTGAAACAGGGTCTCACTAAGTTGCGGAGGGCCTCATAAGTAGCTGAGGCTGGCCTCGAACCCGGATCCTCCTGTCTCAGCCTCTCAAGTACTGGGATTACAAGCGTGCGCCACCATGCCTGGCTTAAGCTTCAGTCTTTTTAATTGTCCAGTTGCCTTACGAATCATTCTTAGCTGTCGTGGAGCCCCCAAAACATTTTGGGGTATCATAAGATGTTTGCTTTTTGTTTTTATTTTTGGCAGGAAAGGCACTGCCTCAACATTGAGTTCTGTTTTAACTTCGCCTCTCTGCTACCTTGGGTAAGACACAATGCCCCTGAGCTTTATTTCCTTGCCTAAAAAATGAAGCATTTTATGGCCTGCCTAGGAGAGTGGTTTATTCTGAGTGTGGGGCTTCGGTGGCACTTTGTACATACTCGTATTGCAAATCATATCACATAAATTACAAACATCTTTTATTTGTATTACAGAATGCTGGTGCTGGGCAGAAAGTGCCACGTAGGTTGTGGGCGTAGGAGCCACGCAGACCTGGGTTTGCCATTTACTATCTCTGTGACCTTGGGCAAAACGCTTACTTCTCAAATCCAACTTTTATTTTGTCACATACAAAATGAAAATTGTCACAGCTACATTGTGCCAGTGCACTGAGAATCGAGGTGCATAATGAGGACAAGCAATGAACAGATAAAACAGTGTCCAATACCTGGTATTCTTACCCTGAAAGCACTTCCTTTATAAACAATTCATGAAATTATTTACTTCTACTTATATTTTAATTGGTCTGAAACAAAAATTAGGACTGCGAAAACAGTTTGAAGAATGCTACCAATTACAACACGCAGAAGAAAGGGCATACTCCCCCGCCCCCCCCCACCCTCCCTGCCCCATGATTTCACACAGAAGCAAACATTTTCCATGTCACCAGTAAGGGCAGGCGGCATGCACACCTTCCCCCGCTAAATCCCAGCTTTCCAAAATAGACAAATAGATTCCTGCAGATCCAGCAGGCCTCCTCCAGCTTGAGTCTGAGGTCATCTTATCATCCCTCAAAAGGCTTTTGAAAAGCGATTGTGCAAGAGAGAAGGACGCCTTTGCTTTGTCTGCAGTCCACTCGATGAGCCAGGGCAGTGTGAAGCTGCTTTCATCTTAGGAAGCCTACATGTGTCCAGGCATCAGAAGAGTGGTCCTGTATCGTCCCCAGGAGACAGAGGGGCCTGCATCCCAGCATCTGAGGATGCTGACCAGCACGAATGGCCTTGGTACCCAAGTGCTACTTTGCCTTTGAATCTGCTCAGCACTTGTACCTCTGAGCTTGTCTTTCTTCACTGTGGAGAGGCATCTGCCCCGGCCCCCACTCTCTCCAGGGGTGGGGGTGGGAGTAGAGGTTCAGGTCCATGCCTTCCTCATCTGCAATTCCTGTTTTGTACAATAATGCCCAGACAGCACTCAATGTATATTGAATGGATGGATGGATGGATGGATGGATGGATGGACGGATGGATGAACAGATGGATGGATGGGTAAAGTACATTAGCTAGGGTTTGTTGATTCCACTCCTTACAGTGACCTCCAGCTCCACCACCATCATTCAGCACCTCTTGAGTTTGGGCTGATGTGTAGGAGAAAATATAGTTCGTGAAGCCCCAAACATCTACGCGCTGTACATGCCGTCACTTCTTTTCTTCTAGAAACTCTTGTTTTATGATGAAAAAGGGAAGTTCAGACAGTGAGTGATTTCCCCAAGCTCCCACAGATAACTGGTGATAATTTCAGGATTCAAACTTCGATTTTCGAGCTGGGCGTGGTGGTGCACACTTGGAATCCCAGTACTTGGGAGGCTGAGACAGGAGGATTGCAGGTTCGCGGCCAGCCTCAGATGCTTAGTGAGACCCTCTGCAACTTAGTGAGACCCTGCTTCAAAATAAGGAATAGGAATAAAAAATAGGGCCGGAGGTGTAGCTCGGAGGTAGAATGCCCCAGGGTTCAATCCCCAGGAAAAAAAAAAAAAAACGAAAGCTCCAATTCTTGGACTCAAAAGTTCCCTATCTCTGCTACATCATGATGTTCCTTAGAGGCAGTGGAGGTGCTAGTTGGTATAAAAGAGGAGGAGGAGGAGGAGGAGGAAGGGGAGGAGGAGGAAAGAAAGAGAAGAAGAAAAAAAAAGGTGAGGTGTGTGACCCTTAGTTGAACTGCCTTTCTATTGAATGATGTCCAAACCACTTTAGACAGAAAAGGCCTCTGCTCCTGTTACAGAAATTCTGGAATAGAGAGAACCAGTCACTCTACAAAACTTGCCTGAGCAGCCTAAATTCCTGGCACCATCCCAGACAGGTAAATCAGTCTTCAAGCTAGCTCCCAAGGAACTGCTGAGAAAAGCTTCCTTGACCCCTTCTCTAAGGGAATTATTCAAATATATATATGATATATATGTACACACACACACACACACACACACACACACACACACACACGCTACAGCATCATTGCTATGGTTGGGATCTGAAGTGTCTGCCAGAAAGCTCATGTCCCATGTGTTAACCAGAGTGGTGGCACACACCTGTAATCCCAGTACTTGGGAGGCTGAGACAGGAGGATCACAGCTTCGAGGCCAGTCTCAACAACTTAATGAAGCCCCCCTCAGCAACTTAGTGAAACCCGGTTTTAAAATAAAAACCTAAAATAAGGCTGGGGACATAGTCCGGAGGTAGAATGCCCCTGGGTTCAATCCCCAGAACAGAAGCACACACATGCACAAGACAGCTAATCTCCAATGCAGCAAGGGTTACTACGGGCGGGCAAGGCTGGGGGCGTGGCCTTGAGGACTTTATCTGTCCCTCCCCTCTCCCCACTCGTGACTGACAGAAGCTGAGCAGCTCTCCTTCACTGTGCCCTGCCGCCATGAAGTTCTGCCTTGGAGCACGCCAGCCATGGACTGATCGCTCAAACTGTGAGCCAGATAATAAACCCTTTCTCCCCTAAGTCGTTTTTGTCAGATATTTGGTCACAGCAGTGAAAACCTAACTAATGCAATCATATATATATATATATATGATTTATATATATGTAAAATCATAAAATCTAACTAACGCGATCACATATATATATGATTTATATATATGTAAAATCATAAAATCTAACTAACGCGATCACATATATATATGATTTATATATATGTAAAATCATAAAATCTAACGCGATCACATATATATATGATTTATATATATGTAAAATCATAAAATCTAACGCGATCACATATATATATGATTTATATATGTAAAATCATAAAATCTAACTAACGCGATCACATATATATGATTTATATATATGTAAAATCATAAAAACTAACGCGATCACATATATACGAGTTATATATATATGTAAAATCATAAAAACTAACGCGATCACATATATATATGATTTATATATATGTAAAATCATAAAATCTAACTAACGCGATCACATATGTATATGATTTATATATATGTAAAATCATAAAATCTAACTAACACGATCACATATATATATGATTTATATATATGTAAAATCATAAAATCTCACTAACGCGATCACATATATATATATGATTTATATATAAAATCATAAAATACACACACACATATACACACACATATATACACACATATATGTGTATTATATATTGTTATAATATATTATATATAACAGATTATGTATGTATATACTTATTGTATACTATATACATATATTACATATAAACTATATACATATTGTATATTACATACATATATTACATATAAAAATATATATTGTATATTATATATACTTACTGTATACTATATACATATATTACATATAAAAATATATACACATTATATACTATATACATATATTACATATATACATATATTGCATAAAATATATGCATATTGTATATTATATGCATATATTACATATAAAATATGTATACATATTTATATACATCTGTTTATGTGCAGCAGCATCAGAGAAGCAGTAAGCCCCAAAATAATGGAGTTCATTTTGAACTTTTAATTCATATCAGAGGAAGAGGCACAGAGATGGCTATCACTCGGAACCACAGAAGATGGAAATTCCTAAAAATAGAGTCGGACGCTGTGCCGCGCGCCTCTGTAAGCCCCAGATTGCCCACCCAGTTGTGCCTTGGTGTCAGTTTCCTGCCACCTGGTTGGTCCTCAGGCCGGTCAGAGATTTCATAGACCAGAACCCAGCAGATTTCTGCCTGGGAGGAGTTTTAAGGCCCTAAGTTGAAAGGTGTTAAAGGTGAGTTTCTGCCAAGAATAACACTGGAATGTCCGTAGCTGTTACTGGTCCAAAACCATCTCCCTTCTCACCAGAGAAGGTTAAAAAACATCCCGAGAAAGGCATGCTGGAGTTAGCTGCAGTGTGGGAACTTTCCATTCTGACTGTGTTCCGCCCCCCCCCCCCCCAAGCAAATCTTGTTTTCTAGAAAGGATACACAGCAATGTGTAGCTCCTGACCTTAGTGAGTAATATTTGAACAAAACAAAGATGCAGAAATTCAGTTCGTATCTGGCTTTGGTCATGACAATGCCCGTCTGCCTGCCCCTATCCATAAAAGACCCGAGGGGGATTCCATCTTCACCGGGAGCTCCCTGAGATTCTGAAGGGAATATAAATGGCCGACATATATCTCAGACTTTGATGTATACTTCCTGTTACTAATGACTGGGCACGAACTTTTCTAGGATGTTTAAAAGGCATGAGGGTTGAGACATCAACTAAACCTCCCAACTCACTCTCGTCCATCCCGGGGGTTCCATACTCTTTGTAACCACACACAGGTGCTGTTCCATAGAAGAAACCCATGCTTTCAGCTGGATGCCATTCCTGTGGTTCCTGAATATAATACGTTCCACTTCTGTATCCATTTTCCAAAATAGGGAATAAGAGCTGGGCATGGTGGTGCACACCTGCAATCCTAGTACTTGGGAAGCTGAGATGGGGGAGAAGCATAGGTTTAGAGGACAGCCTCAGCATCTTAGACCGTGTTTCTAAATTTAAAAAAATGAAATAGGGCTAGGGGTATAGCTCAGAGGTAGAATGCCCTTGGGTTCAGTTCCCAGTACCACAAACAAAAATAGAACAGAACAAAACAGTCCTCAAGGGAAAGGTAAAAAAAAAAAAAGTTATTTGATGAGACGGGAGGATGGGGGAACGGCTTATTCAACACAGCCCTAAAATTTCAAATGATAAGAACCCCTATGTCTCATATTTATATTTGCAAAATGGTGGCAGAGACTTTTCTGTGTTCCCCAAAGCCTGATTTCTTTCTCTCCTATTACCTCACCTCAATTCCCAGACTCCCTTGCTGTTTGCTAGGTTTATGGATTGAGTCCTAATCTGTGGACTGTGGGCAGGAGACATGGATGCCCCCTGCATGACTGGCCCATGTAATAAATGCTTCGCCTTGCTCTTTCCTCTAGGTACCTGGAGAAGAGTTCTCTGGCCCCAAGTCAGGCACAGACTCAAAATGGAAGAACTCTAGGTATATCCAGGTCTAGTAAGAAAGCTGCCCAGCTAATACCAGTTTGGGATTATGCAGTAAGTGAAAAAAATTATTATGTTGAACCACTGAAGTTTGGGGGATTGTGATACAGAAGCTAGTGTTACCTTAACTGTCACATACAAAACATGACTTCAATATGGAATAAAATATAAAAGTATAAGTGCTCTAGAACACAATTTATAAGCAAGATTTGATGATGGAGAAATAGAAAGGAAGTTTCTAAGCATGGAATAAAAGCCCTCAAATACATTGATTTTTAGATAGAGTTGATCATATCATAACCTTTTAAACCTATCAATCAATCAATCAATCTATCTATCTATCATCTATTATTTATCTACCTATCTATTTATCTTTCTTTCTATCATCTATCTATCTATCATCTATCTATCTATCTATCTATCTATCTATCTATCTATCTATCTATCTATCTATTAGCTAGCTAGCTACACCTATCATCTATCTCCTACTTACTATTTTTGTGAGAACACTTGACATTAGATCTACCCTCTTGACAAAGTTTGAAGTACACAATGCAGTGTTGGTAACTATCGGTACTTCTATGGCTTGAGTGCGTGTTCCCCGGAAGTCCATGTATTAAAGGTGAGGTCCCTGGGGGGGTGCTTTGGGGTGGGGGTGGGGCCTTGTGGGAGGTTGTTAGGTAACTGAAGGTCTGTCCTTGAAGAGGACTGTGGGACCCTGGCCTCTTCCCCTTTCCATTTTGCTTCCTGGCTATTGATATAAGAGGTTTTTTCCTGCCACACACCCCTGCCATGATGTGCTGACTTGCTACAAGCTCAAACACTGAAGCTAATCAATCATATTGCAATCTCCCAAACTGTGAGCCATAGTAAGCCTTTTCTCTTTGATGATGATGATGATGATGATGATGATGATGATGATGATGATGATGATTTTGGTATCAGGGATTGAACCCAGGGGCATTCTACCTCTGATCTATACCCCCAGCCCTTTTTATTTTTTATTTTGAAAGAGGGTCTTGTCATGTTCCTGAGGCTGTCCTCAAACTTGTGATCTTCCTGTCTCAGCCTCAAGCCTTTTCTCTTCACAAGTAATTATGTCAGGTATTTTGTTATAGTGACAGAAAGCTGACTAATATAGGAACAGTGTTGTGCAGCATTTCTCTAAAACGTATCCATCTCGTATAACTGAAACTTAGACCTGTTGAACAGTAACTCCCTTTTGCCTACCCCTTCCTGTCCCTGGCAATCACGGTTCTATTTTCTATGAGTTTGGCTATTATAGATATCTCGCATATGTAGAATAAAGCAGTGTTTGTTCTTCTGTTACTGGCTAATTTCACTTAACATAATGTCCTCTAGGTTTATCTGTGTTGTCCTCCAGGGTAATCCAGGTCGACACAGATGGCAAGAGGTCTTTCCTATTTAAGGTAGGATAATATACCATTGCATGTACAAAACATATTTTGTTTATTCATTCACCCATCAGTGGATGCTTAAGTTGTCTCCATATCTTGGCTGTTGTGAATAATGCTGCAATGAACATGGAAATGCAGGTATCTCTTGAGTGCCAATTACTATTTATTTAGATAATAAAATTTTACATTGCCTTATAATTATACTAAGTACTTCTTCGTACAACCAAAACCTGTCCTTGCAGTTTAAAACAACACCTTGAGCTACACATATATTACTCCTATTATTGTTGAGATTAAAAATTAAAATACAATCTTTAAAGGATAAAATAAATGGTGTTACTACTCCTAGCTCTCTCCCCTAATCCTCTCTCATTTTCCTATGAGTCTCCCTCCAGATTATTTAAAGTTCATTATGTTTCCTATTTTCTCTCTCACTTCCACACATGAGAGAAAACATACAACGCTTGATTTCCTAAGACTGGCTGATCTCGGTATACTAGTCTCTAGTCTGGCCATTTACTTCTATGGAGACAAATTCACAAAGCCTAAAGTAGGTAGGAATCTTGGATTTGCCTATCGAAAACTGCAGACAGCTGCAGCTTAAAAGTGGATCTTAATTTATATAAAACTGAAATCTATTCTTTGCCCACATCATCTAACCAAAAGGTAATGTCATGGGGGAAGCTTAACCAATAATGTTCTGAAAAATCTATAAGCCTCATAGTCAAATGAAAATTATATTGGATTTTAGAGCATATAAAATTTTCTGAGTGGTCACTGTGTGGAGCCAATGAAGAATTAAAGAATGCTGTGTGCCTGCCGGAATGTGGACCAGCAGGTGGAAGTCACTTTGGTGTCCTGAATGCCATTAGGTTTTTGGTGGTGGGTGACCCATTGAACCTGAAATGGGTATCGGTAGACCTTTGGAGACATGGATTTAAATGTTTCCATCAGCATCCTCACTGCTATAATCCAAAACAACTTGACCACCACAATTTAGAAGAAGGAAGATTTATTTGCTCACAGTTCTAGAGATTTCAGAGGTTCAGTCCATGTCAGGTCAGGGTGCATCTGTGGAGCTCAAAGCATGGTGGTGGGAGGCAGAGAGATAAAATATGGTCTCTGGTCCCACATCACAGAGGCCAGAAGCAAGAGAGAGAACAGGAGGAGGAAGGAGATATATAATCCCAAGGCTTTCCTCTGGAACCACCTCCAACATGGCTGCCTGTCTCTGTGAGGTCTAGGGGAAATTCTAAATCCATATCCAAGGTCAGAAGTTGTATTTATGATAATTGGAAAGCATATTTTAGTGTGGCTATTGTGAAAAAATAAAAATAACAAGTAGAAAGGAGGTAAACTGGAAAGGAAGGGGAAACTATAGTTTTAAAACCTAGCAACTTCACGATCCTTATCTTCACCCTACAGAGCCTGCTTCTTTCTTAGGCAAAATCCTCAATCGGCCCACACTTTTCATCATAGTGGCCCATCTCCCCACCTGAGATTCCTGAGATGCATGGTAAACAAAGAATTCCTAAAAACATCTTACTGTTGGTTAAGTCTAGGCATCATCCAGCACCCACCAATGAAATGGCAGGAGCCGGAGGATTAAAAAAAAAAGGGGACCAGACCCCCATCCCTGCCATGTGCCCCTACCCACCCATTCATGGTTCTTCTATCAAAGAAAGACTGTAAAGATGCCAAAGTCCCTCTTTCCCTCCTGAGAAGGCCCGCATTCTCCCTTGGACATGTATCCCCCACTTTTCTAAATAAAAACCTCTGTCTTTGTCTCTGGCTGGAATGTGCTGAAATTCTTTTCTGCCATAGAAGCCAAGGACCCAGCCAATCCTGAGTTCCTGAGGTGAGGAATGAACCTTTTGCCCCTTGACCCTTCACCCCTGAAGAAACATAAAGGTGAAGAACAACAACAAGAAAGGTGAAGGGGTAAAGGAACACGTAGAACTGGCATTTGATATGATGACACAGGTTGTTACAAGGTGGCAGCACTTCCCCCATGAGGAGGACATGGCAGATATTTGTGAGTCTTTGGGGAATTTTTCCACCAAATTTAACTGCACCAGCCATCCGCCTAGATGAGAGAAGGCTTCTTGAGGTCTGTGTTAGGATTCTCCAGAGAAACAGAGCCAGGAGGAGATATCTGTATCTATGTCTCTCAAGAAAGATATGTTATAAGGAATTGACTTATATCATGGCGGTGGAGAAGTCCCTTGATCTACGCCTTCCAGTTGGAAACCCAAGAGAGACCATGGTGTAATTCAGTCTCCATCCAAAGGCTTGAGAACCAGGGACAATGATGGGGTAAGTCATAGCCCAAGGGGTGGAAAAGATGAGGGAAGATGCCCAAGCTCAAGTGATGGGACAGGGGAGGGAAATGGGTGGGTGGGGAGGCAAATCCTTCCTTCCTCTGCCTTTTGTTTTTATTCAGAACCTCAATGGACTGGACAGTGCCCAACTACATTGGGGAGGGCGATCTACTTTGCGGAGCTCATGGAATCAAATGCTAAGCTCATCCAGAAATACCCTCCAAGACATACCCAGAAACATTGCTTAATTTGGGAATCCTGTGGCCAATCAAGTCCACAGGTTTAATTCACCATCACTAAGCCATTCTCTTTCAGGCTGCAACATGGTCCAGGTTAGAGATGATGATCAGGTGACCCTCCGGAGACCTAGGGAAGTCAGGTTCACAGCCCAAAGCCACACTTACAGAAGTTGGAGAGGAGCCAACTGAGTCCATTCACCTTCAAAGAAAGGTTGGCTGTTTCTCCAGTTATTTCATTTACTCACGTAAAAGCCTCTGCCCAGTCCCAAAGTGGCTTGTAGACACATCTAAAGTCCTAGGTGTGTGTTTTAGTGGTAGAGCTGAAAGACGCCACCCACAAGCTCAAAGATTCATATTAGGTTCTGAGCAGCAGTGAGTTCCATGGAGGATGCTCACCAAGTCACTGCAGACACCTTCCCAAGACCAAGGGGGAGGCCCAGGCGTGGTCCCCAAGTTGACTGCCAGGTGCAATTTAAGAATGTCCTAATTTTCAAATGTTTCACCCACCCCCTGCAGTAAGAAATACATTTAATCTTGTAACCTTGCCCTCATATATTACTGAATCAAACTTTTCATGCAACAATACTTTTCCTTACTATATGTGATACACCCTGATATGTTCTAATCTGCTCAATTCTATTTTAACCTTGCTGGTTGGACGTGGTAATTGATTTTGCAGAGTCCTAATAGCGTGGCAACATGCGGTTGTAAAAATGAGATTTTTTTTCTTCTTTTTTTTTTTTTTTTTGGCTAATAGAATGGAAAGTGTCCTTCAGGTCGGTCCACTCACAAGAGAAAGGAATCTTTCTAATTGGTTTATAGATTTAGCTTCTCCTCTAAAATTTATAGAGCAGCAACGCTATCCTGTAAAATCTCAAAGTATTTTTCCTGTATAAAACCAAGTGACACTCAGCAGTCTTGTATTTGGCTGGCTTTTACCCAGACCTGCTCACCTGGCTCTGCAGAAGGAGGACCCAGGAGATGAGAGATGGAGAAGGGAAAGGGGGTGTCAACAAGGGCAGGGCAGGCCAGAAGCCAGGAATAGAGACTGGACCCCAGGACTGGAAAGAAGTTCAAAGCTCACCTATCAAAAGATTCTAAGAGCCGGGCGTGGTGGCACACGCTTGTAATCCCAGCATTCGGGAGGCTGAAACCAGAGGATCCGGGTTTGCGGCCAGCCTCAGCTACCTAGTGAGGCACTCCGCAACTTAGTGAGACTCGGTTTCAAAATAAAGAATAAAAAATAGGGCTGGGGGTGTAGCTCGGAGGTAGAATGCCCCTGAGTTCAATCCCCAGTACCGCAAAAAAAAAAAAAAAAAAAATTCTAAGGAGCTAGGCATGGTGGCACACATCTGTAATCCCAGGACTCAGGAAGCTGAGACAGGAGGATCACAAATTTGAGGCCAGCCTCAGCAACTCAGCAAGACCCTTAGCCACTTAGTGAGATCCTATTTCAAAAAAAAAAAAAAGAATAGGACTGAGTGTGTAGGGTTCAATCCCCCCTACCACATACACACACACACACACACACACACACACACACACACACACACACACACACACAATGTTCTAGGGGAATGTTAAGAAAGTGAGACAAGGAAAAACCATATCAGAAAGATCCTGGCATCTTCGTTCCACTCTTAAGTCATCGGGAAGAATTTAAAATACATTTAGCCCTTGACAGAATCCAAAGAAACAAGAACCACAGTTTTCAATACTTTTGCAAAAATTGGGTTAAAATTAAAATCTTGAACAGGGGGCTTCGCTTCAGTAGAATGGAAAGCACAGATCTGTGCAGCATACCTAACTTCCCTAACCAGGCTGAATGGAGAGATCACTTAGATAGATCTACTTGATAGATAATTGATAGGTCAAAGCTGATAGGAAGGAGCTGAGTTGGGGCAGGGAGGTGGGGTTGCTATTATGCTGCTGTTATGGTTAAGAACCTGAAGCCCCTTTGCTCGGGCAGCCTCATGTCTGAGTAAGAGCCAGGAACAATGACATTTCTGCCTGGCTTATTTATGCACATGCTCATGACTCCGGGTCAAGCTCTGCTATAGCCGGTTGGAGCTCATGCCCAAGACTCTGGGCTGGAGAGGGACCTCTCAGAACCTAAAATCAAATCCTGAGACCTTATCACTTCCTGGATGACCATCTACCTACTGAGGATCCCTCTTCCACATTGGAGAAAAATTAACAGATGGGCATGGCTGTTCTGTCTGTCCCCCAGGGCCAGGTCTGTTTATATTTACTCCTCCAGCTGTACAGAGAGCTAAAAGAAAAGCCAGATACCTTACTGTCAATTTCTCCTGACTTGTTTTAATTGTCACATCCAGACACAACATCCATCTAAAGAAACAGCAATGGTCCTCTTATTTACATCTTCAACCAAACCCTTCTATTACCTCCCAGCACAACTTTCTTCCTGTGTCATGAGCCAGAACTGCTCACCCGAAACCTGTCATTGGTGTTGTACAGCAGACACAGATAAATGGGATACCACCAGTAAAAATGAAGGGACAAGGGACTTGGGGCAGGTGACCAACAAATCTGCTGCAAAAGCATAACAACAGAAGTACCGATGGCTACTATTTGCTGGCCTCCTATGGTATGCTAGACACTGTGCTTGGGGTACAACACACATCACCTCACTTCGGTCTCCTGGAACTCTTGTGATGTGAAGAATGCCATTTGATCCTCAAGTTTTTGTAGGTGGTGCAACTGGAAATCACGACAGAGCTAAGATGGAAACTCAGTTCTGTCTAACTCTGAAATCCATAGGCTTTCTCATAAGCCGCACTGACTTTAGTGGTTGAATGAAGATGTTATGAAGTTAGTTGAAGGCATGGATCCTTACTGGTGGATCTTTTCAGCTGTATGCAGTTCATGACACACAGAGGATCCAGATCAAGCTTCTACCTACATGGAAGCATTCAGCAGGTGCCATTAACAAGGCTCCTGTGAAGTGAGGGGGGACAGTCCTCCTGAGCCCAGCCACCAGGCAGAGGGCTCCTGGATGCTAGCTCATGTTGAGGCTGCATCACCTGAAAGGGTCCACTGTCGCATTGCTGATAGAGAAAAAGTGATAATGAGAGGTGACAGTGAGAGCAATAGGAGCCGCAGGACACCTTAGGGTAAGATCAAGGTGTAACAGAAACAACTGAGTCCGTCTCAGCACGTCAAGGGTTCTATGTTTTCTCTTCTATGTGGAAGCTAGAGAGAAAACAGAAAACTTAAGGGACCTTAAGTGATATGGAGAGAGACCTATAGAATGTGGGAGAAGATTGGGGGGAAGGGAATTGAGGAAGGGAGAAAGGAGGATTGGGGAAAGAAATAGTTCAAATAATACTAGGGCAACATGCGAAGGAATTAGTACCAATTTCACTCACAGGTTCACGAAGGGAGGGGGTGTCGAGGTGGGTTCTGGAGGAAAACACACCAATTGCTGTGTGTGTGTGTGTGTGTGTGTGTGTGTGTGTGTGTTCTTGCATCACACCGAACCTCACTATGATGTGTAATTGCAATGCACTAATGAAATTATTTTTATTTCTTTTTATTTTTTATTTATTTATTTTTTTGCGGTACTGGGGATTGAACTCAGGGGCATTCTACCTCCGAGCTATACCCCCAGCCCTATTTTTTATTCTTTATTTTGAAACCGAGTCTCACTAAGTTGCGGAGTGCCTCACTAGGTAGCTGAGGCTGGCTGCGAACCAGGATCCTCCGGTCTCAGCCTCCTGAATGCTGGGATTACAAGCACGCGCCATCACGCCCGGCTCATGAAATTATTTTTAAAAAGCAAATGAAAACTATTTTGCCTCTGACTTAAATTCATAGCTATTAAGAGCACTTATTTCCATACATTCAAATCCTACCATTCACCCAAAGAAATGCTCTAGGAGAGTCTATGTACTTCCAACAGGGCCCAGAAGAGCTTCCTGTAGTAGGATCTAGGGAGCTATGACTCCTCCTCCCTGGGGACCTCTGTATACTCCAAACTTGAGATATAAAGGAAGTTGGAGAGTTTTCAAAATGATCTCTGTGGGAATTCTGGAAGGCTGCCCCTTACAAGTCCATAGCTGTTGGGAATTTCAATTACATTGGTCTTTATTTCAATCAGAATTCTCATTACTGTGATCCCCAAACACCCAATGCCTACAACTTAGAGAAAGGAAGATTTATTGGCTCACAGTTCTGGAGATTTCAGAGGGTTCAGTCCATGTTGGGCTGGGCCGCATATATGGAGCTCAGGGTCTGCTGGTGGGAAACAGGGAGAGCAAGGGGAGGAGGCAAAAGACATACTTAATCTCCAAAGTCACACCCTCTGTAACCTAACTCCTCTAGCCAACACTACCTGCCTACATTACAACCCAATAAATCCATTCGTCCTTCAATGGGCTTATCCACTGATGAGCCCATTGATGATGTCACCTCCGAAATACATGAGCTCATGTACTTCTCAAACTCTTCTAACAGTCTTGCATTCTAACACGTTATCACAGATCGCAGATAGCTGAGGACACCCTGCGAGTGCTTGTGTTGGCTCTTCTAAGGTCCAATCAGCAATCTGCAGAGGGGAGCAGCAATAGACAACAAAGAATAGAAAACTTTGTGAGGAAGTGACAGCAAAATGGCAAACACCTGACAGGTGGGGGAAGGTAGGGCAGGAGAATCAGGTCATGGAGCACAGCACACCTCTCTCTCTCTCTCTCTCTCACACACACACACACACCACACACACACACACACAGAAATGCAAACAACTTCCTAAGTGTGTAGACCACATGAGTAGCTTTGTATTGCCTCTGTGTCTTGGCATTCTTGACATATGCACCAAAAGGGAAATTGCTTTCTCATCTTAAACGTGATGAGCACCACCACTTAACCACTGTCCATCCATGCAACTTAAACATCTCCAAGTGAGAGCTCAAGGCACAAGAGGAAGACAAAAATGACAGAAGATGAATGGAGGACACTGTTTTCATATTTCCTTGGAGTTTAGGGACTTGAGCCAACCTCCAGCTATTTGTGTCATTAGGACTCACTTGCCAACACACTTCCATAGTGGAATTAAGATTAGCATCCATTCCACTTGTTAAATTGAAATCTCTGTGACTCTCTCACAATTTGGGCAGTGATCTAAGAGGCTCCAGTCAAAGAATACATAGCCGGGTAAAATATGTAATCAAGTGCTAAAGGCGCTCATTAGCATAATAATTATCCATCCTAAGATGATAGATGCGAAAAGCATGAAAATTTCGCCCAGAATCAATGCCTGTTTTTTTTCCAACTAGACAAAAGGAAGGTGAGTCCACTTTAGAACCCATGGTCCATCTTACCAGGACAGTACCACTGGTACTGAACGGTTCTGAAGGGATTAAGTGACAGGGTACGAGGGTGGTTCTAAACAGAACATCGGCTCTCCAACACATCTTTTGCAATGGCATTTCTTCCGTGTTAAAAATATTACCATGTGTTGAGATGAAAAATTCAAAAAAAAATTAAAAAAGCCTTTTGAAACCCAGTAATCCTTTGCCAGTAGCTAGCGTGTCATGACTAGCAAGGCTTCAGTTGGCTTGTATATGTTCTTATAGAAAGTTGAGAATAGGAGAAAAATTATTTTTAAAAAATGACACCCATCAGCGTTTTCACATGCAAAACAAACAGAAGGTGCAGAAAGTAGCCATTTCCCAAATCGCCCCGAGCTGGGGGTGTCATCAGTTCTTTATGGTTCACAGAACTCTGCCAAGGCTCTGTGACCTGCAGAGGCAGGAGCTTTGACAAATTCTAAATTATGTGGATTCAACAGTTCTGTGAAGGTTTAATATTAGCCCTTCTGGATTGAAATTTAATACCTTCTGTACTTGCATTCTTCCTAGTTCTCGTTTTGCAGGTCTCAGCAAAATGCTTGCATAATCCCCAGGAGGAGTCACATATTCTGGTGCTGCCCAAGGATGTGTTTTCTGCGCTTACTCTCTTGTCCTTAAGTTGGGAAGTGGAGCTCACAGGAGTTGGCTGTCATCGACTTTGGGGACTCAGATGAACTGGCACGCATCTTGGCCAGTCCTCTTATATGACTGAAATGGTGTAGCTACAATGCAGGACTTTTACACAGGGGGCCAGGGGTGTTTTTGCTGTACCCAACATAGCAAAGGCCTTTCATTCTTAGCTCCAAATGTAATTTATTCATACGGGCAGCTTGGAACCTCTATGGAGAAGCCGTATCTGGGTTTCTCAGAAGAGTGTTGTAATGGATCAGTGATCTCTGCTTGACAGCAGAATCATAGCATATTTGCTGACCCTCAACAATATCATATTCTCTATAAAAGTTAGCTTTCCTATAAGGCTTCCCTAAGGAGCTTTTAAGCTAGCTAGACACAGCAGTGCATGCTTATAATCCTAGTACTTGGGAGACTGAGATAGGAAGACTGCAAGTTTGAGGCCACTCAACAATTTGGTGAGACCCTGTTTGAAAATGTAAAAAATATAAAAGGGCCAGGGGTGTAGCTTGGAGGTAGAATATTCCTGGATTCAATCCACAATACAAAAAAAAAACAAAAACAAAAAAAAAAACACCTGATAAGCTATAATTTTATAAATAAATAGCTACCTACACCCAATGTCCAGTTAGCTTTCTGGCTTCTGTCCATGCTCATTGTACTGTTTCCTTCCTTTATCTCTTCAGTTCAAGGTATTGACTTCTTAGTTTTATTACTGGGTTAAAGACTTTTTGTACTCTGGTCTCCCAGATGTAAGCTCAGGAGAGCAAAGTTAGGGTCCTCTTTTATTCCCCATAGCACCCCCAATGTCTATTGGTAGCTCCTGGCACTTAGCAGACACCATAAGATATTTTCTGAATGAATTTAAAAAGCAGAGATTCATTTTTCTTCTAAATATTTCTGAGACACAGACTAGACATGTTATCTGCATTTTATACCCCTCCCAGAGACCGATGTGTATACTCATGCATTTATCTGATCAAAGTCTCCAGCGTAGAGATGTTGGGATTCACAACCCTATGTTTCTGAGTCTCCAGGTCTAGTCTCCACTAGGGCTTCCTCCATTTCTATAATTCATACATTATTGGTGTTGCTATCGAGGGAGGTTCACTGTAGGTCAGAGTAAATGGTGGCAGAAAGGAATGAAAACAAAACATCTTTTCATTTGAAGGAGGCAGTCTGGTCTGGGAGTGGAAGCACCAGGCTGGGAAGCCACAGGTCTAAACCCTGCCATTTATTAGCTAAGTCAGTTTGTTTTGGTAATGAGACGCCCTCTCATCCCTATGCCCCTCTCCCTTTCTTTTTTCTTTTCTTTTTTTTCACCTGTTATACTGGTAATTGAACCCAGGGGCATTCTACCTCTGAGCCATATCCCCAGACCCTTTTTAAAAAAATTTTGTTTTGATATAGGATCTCGCTACGTTGCTGAGGCTGATCTCGAACCTATGATTCTCCTGTCTCAGCCTCCCAAGTACTGGGAATACAGCGTGCACAGCCACACTTGATTGCAATGAGATAAAGTCAGTGCTTATAGCCAGGCGTGGTGGCGCACGCTTGTAATCCCAGCATTCGGGAGGCTGAGACCGGAGGATCCGGGTTCGCACCAGCCTCAGCTACCTAGTGAGGCACTCCGCAACTTAGTGAGACTTGGTTTCAAAATAAAGACTAAAAAATAGGGCTGGGGGTATAGCTCGGAGGTAGAATGCCCCTGAGTTCAATCCCCAGTACCGCCAAAAAAAAAAAAAAAAAAAAAAAAAAAATGGTGCTTATAATCATACATCTTTGTTGGGTACAAGCTGGTAAAGGCATACATGCACACATCTCTCATTTAACCCTTCCCCAATTTCCGCCCCACTCCCTCCTCCTCCCTCCTTCTCATGTTCAGTTTAGTGATTGACTTTGATATGTTTGTGGAAGTACATCATGCTCATTAGGGTGTTCCCTTTCTCCCCCATCACCTTCAGTTAAGTCACCTTCTTTGCTCATCTAAGGATTCTCCTTCTTCATCTGGAGTCCCTCTTATGTCCCACTTTCTCCCTAGCTTCCACATATTAGGGAGAGCATACGACATTTTTACTTTTTGTGACTGACGAATCTCACGTAACATAATGTTTTCCAGTTCCATCCATTTTCCTGCAAATGAAATGATTTTGTTCTTAACATTAAGTTTTAAAAACTCTCTTGTGGGAGCATGAAGTGTTAGGGAGAGCTGCTCAGAGCGGTACATGGCAGGAGTACACCTGGAATTTCACGCACACACAGCCTCTTCTGGACCTCCAGGGAAGCCACAGAGGATCACACAGAAACCCCACTGGAAAGATCTTTTAATTTTGAAATAATTAAAAATTTAGGACGAGTTGTAAAGATAGTACAAAGAGGTCCTGCCTTCACTGCATTTTTCCCAATGAGCCTATTTAAAAAAACCAACCAACCAACCAACTAACCAACCAACCAACCAACCAACCAACTAACCAACCTTTGGCACAAGGATGTGAGTGTATTTAAGGCCAGTAAACTGTGCACTTAAACAATGATTAAGATGGTAAATTTTATGTTGTGTATTATAAAAAATGCAATGCAAACATAAACCAACCCCCAACCTTCCGAATCCCTGGTAGACAATCCCCCACGACCTGACTGGCTCCGGGATTCTGACTGTAGGAACAATCTAAGGCAGACCATCTTCGTTGCATTCCAGATTCGAGGCCTTTTTTAGAGCTTGGACTTGCCTTCGAAATCAGTCCGTGTGAAATGTAGTGTGAGCCCTCTGCTTCTCTTCAGATCTTCTCACTGTAGAAAAGTTTAACTAGAGGTTTCAATCTGGCTTCTTAAAAAAAAAGTGCTTCACAGTGGTGGTTTTATTATTTTCTATTTTCAATTTTTCCTACCACCAGCAGTTCCCCGTTGCCTGTTTTATGGTCTCCAGGAACAGCTTCTTGGGGTTTACTTAATTCATTTTGATTTATCTAAGAGCAGAAGTGCAGCCCTCTCCACCCTCCTCTCTCAAAACGGGATCGGCGTTCTTGCCTTATTTCCCATTTCCAGTGTCACATTACAGGGTTCTTTATGGTCATACCAAGACACATAGGCTGCATTGAAATGGCCGTCGGCTCCGGGAAACCCACTTCCCTCGTTCTGCTTGTTATTTTTCTCTTTAAATATTTATTCATGTAAACAATCACACGTAATTTTGGACAAATTCAATATGTCTGATCACATCTCACATACTGATTTTTTAAACACACCATTTCTTTAGGCTTAGCTTTTCCTTTCCCATACCCTGCCCGCTCAATCTACATTATTCCCTCATGGACACAAGATCGCCTGCACGAAGAACCTACTCTATATACTGTCACATTATTCCTCACGCTCATGCATTCAGAAATAGATATAGCTGTGCACATTACACAAGCATTCACGATGTATATATGAGTATAAATATACACGCAGGGATGTTTCATCATTACTTTGCAGAAGTTGGAACATACACATATTTTTGCATCCTGCTTTTTCTCAGTAACTCTCTGGTGACTGCGTACCATCTTATTCTGCACTGCACTGTAATCTATCCACCATTCCCCTACTGATGAGCAGTCATACTGTTTCCACTTGTTTTCTTCCTCTAAAGTGGTGCGGTAATAAACATCCTTGAAAAAATGCCTCTGCACTTGCACTTCTATGAAATAGATACCTAGGAGAAACATTTGTGGGTCAAAATGTATATGCTTTAATATATATTTTTTTTGTGTGTGGTACTGGGGATTGAACCCAGGGGCATTCTACCTCTGGGCTACACCCCCAGTCCTATTTTTTATTCTTTATTTTGAAACCAGGTCTCACTAAGTTGCGGAGTGCCTCACTAAGTAGCTGAGGCTGGCCACGAACCCGGATCTTCCAGTCTCAGCCTCCCAAATGCTGGGATTACAAGCGTGCTCCACCATGCCCGGCTCTGCTTTAAAATTTCTAATGGGTAGTATCAGATTGCATTCCAATAATACCTCTTAGCGGTGGAACACTTGCCTAGCATGTACAAGGCCCTGGGTTTGATATCCAGCACAACACACACACACACACACACACACACACACACACACACACACACACACAATACGCCCAATAATACCTGAAACAATTCACCCTCTCATCAGTCCCGTATGGTAGTACATTTTCCCTCACATCCCTATCAACAAGAGGTTGTCACACTTTTTAATTTTTAATTTTGCCAGTGTGAAGTGGGGAGGCTATGTATTAATTTGAGAATAGTTTCATATACCCCATGGATATTTGGATCCCCCACTTTCCCTATGGAGTTTCATGGTCCCTTCCTGTTAATTTTTCATAATTCTTTTGCATTAGAAATATTAACACCTTGTCCTCTTTTTGCAAACATTTGTCCCACACCTATTATTTTCTGGTTGAATTTGCTTATCCTATTTTTTATAATGAGATACCTACTATGTGGCAAACATTCTATGTACTGAGAATTCAACACTGAACAACAACAACAAAAAACCACAAAAATTTCTTCTCTTTTGGATCTCATACTCTAACAAGAACTTTTAGGTTTCCAGTTTTAGTTAATAAGATCTCCCCCAACTTTATTTAAATATATGGTCTACTAGATTTTGTTACTCTTTCTGTTTTTAAAACATGATTAAGCAACATCTGTAGTTCTCAAAATTTCATTGGATTATCTTATCATAATGACATCAACTCCTCCCTTTCTGTTCCAATTCATTTTTCTATTTAATTCATCAAGGCATTATAATATATCATAGTTAATCACTGTTACATTAAACCATATGAAACTGCTCTTTTTGTAGGTAAAAAGTGGTTGAATATCAGCAGTTACACCTGGTTCAACTTACAAAGAAAAGAAATACTTTTTGTGTGTGTGTGTGTGGTCCTGGGGATTGAACTCAGGGGCATTCTACCTCCTGAGTTTTATTCTTTATTTTGAAACAGGGTCTCACTAAGTTGCAGAGTGCCTCACTAGGTAGCTGAGGCTGGCCGCGAACCCAGATCCTCCGGTCTCAGCCTCCCAAGTGCTGTGATTACAAGCGTGTGCCGCCATGCCCGGCTAAAGAAACACTTTAAGATTGACTACTTCCTAGATACTATGCTAGGCATTTTCTGTGCAATGTTTCATTGGATTCTGCCATTAGAAAATAATTTTCACTCCATGTAAATACAAGAGAAAACAGGCTTGTAGATGTAAGATATTTATTAAGTGGAAGAGCCAGGGTCAATCTCATTTGGTTGATATCCTAATGTATTTCTCTTTGGCACCAGAATTCAATTCAACAAAAATTTAAAAGGCTCTCTGCACGGCTTTGAATAGTGCTGAGTACTTTAAAAATGGTGGACAAGTTCAGCACCTTGAGCAGCCAGCCCCCAGTTTAAAAAAATATTCAGTAAATGTGGACTAAATGGACCTCTCTAAGTATGAGGCATAAAGCACACAGAAACTCAAGTGCCAGAGGAACTCCACACAGGTTATGGATGTTATAGATGAAAGGTGTGGGTTACATTTGTTGTATATTTCCTAATAACATCATGTAGACATATGTATTGATGAAATAAACCAATGTATTGTAAACATACTTGGAAAATAGGGAAATATAAAGAAGAAAAATTTAAATAGCCTGTAATGCCACCATTCACAAACAAATTTTAAAAAGTCTATTCCTATCCATTTTTAACTCCCCAATTTAGATAATATAAATCACTTCTATCCATTTTAACTTGATATTAGATATTAAGCAGTTGCCTAGGACATTAAATATTCTTATGAAAACCCAGTTTTGATGGTTGCAAATAATTTGTTGCATAGATCCAATTAATTTAGTTATCCATTGCTCTTTCCCCCTTTAACATCTGAGTTGTTTCCTCATTATTGTTACCATAAATAATTCTGTGATAAACTTCCTTCAACATAGATCTTTGTTCACATTTCTGAATAATTCAAATTTCTGGAATTGAAATGTTTGGGTCAGAAATCTATAAGTATTGTTAAATCTCTTGATATAAATTACCAATTTGCTCTTAAAAAAATACAGTACCAAGAAGTGATTATCTTAAAACTATATCTGGCCTTGGGTGTAGCTCAGTGGTAGAGTGTGTAGCTTAGCATGTGGGAGGCCCTGGGTTTAATTCCCAGCGCCAATAATAATAATAAATTATATTTGCATACGGGTATATTTAGTATACTGAACATTTATTTGAAAGCTCATCTATATACTTTTATTGGTGCAGTGTAGTCTCTCATCATAATGTAGTTCAGAGTGATGGGGGCATACATGCACACAGCACTTGGGGAGCTTCCCCCCCAGCTCCCTCCCCTCTCCCCACAACCCAGGAAATACTGAGATTGGCATTGCTGATGTCATATATGGGCATAATGTCAATGGAAATGTTTCCTTCATTAACTCCCCCCCCCCCCCCAAAAAAAAAAACTCGCCTTTGAATGTTTAAATCTAGAATTTAAATCTAGGATTTCTCCTTCATCTTGAATCTCCGCTAAATTCCCTGTACTTACTCCAAGTTGGAAGTAATCATCTGTCCTTTGAATCAGAGTCTCTTCAGCTGGAGTTCAGAGATAGGTTCTGAGGAGTACATCAACTCTTGAATATTATGCGTTAATTTGGGCTGTATCTGCAAATGTGTAGGGCATTCTTCCTCTAGACATAATATTCCTACTTTTTTTTTTTATCCCAAATCCTCAAGGGGATTAATGACTTAGAAAAGATGAAGAACTCTACCTTTATGGTAGATATATTAAATATGAGAGCCGTAATCTCAAATGCTTCATAATTATTGGGGTGAGGTGGTAGTATAGACTAGATTGCAAAGAATTTATGGCTTTGAACTGCAGAAAATGAAAATAAACTGTGAAAACTAAAATAAATAGAGTACAGAAGATAGTAATGAAAGAGCTGAGTAAGCATGATGGGCACTCATTGGTGATATTTGCTTGCAGTCAAATTGAAACTTGGGAAACTGACTGGTAAAGTAGCTGTGTTTTATGACCTTGTGAACTTTATCAAACCCAGAGACATTTACTCTCTCAGTTTTGTAGAGAACCGCTTTCTCAAACCAGTACTTCAAAGCTACAGGCCTCTTTTTTTTCTTTCTTTCTTTTCTCATTTTACCTCTAACTCAGACTAATTACAAAGAAATGAATATTTTATCACCTTTCTTATGATAACCTGAGGCTACTGAATTTTGGAGTTGGAGTTATTACTTAATCCCATCTTTAAAACATACTATTAAAAATTACTTTCTTCACCCATAAAGTCCACCTGAGAATTTGATAAAATTCCACGATATTTAAACTGTGATGCACAATTTTCTTCTAGAGAACCAGCCACACTAGGACACGATTAAAAAGGCCGAATCCCTCCTCATCGCATTGATTAGGCTTCCTTTTCACTCTTCCTTGTGGCTGCTTTTTAATTAGTTTATACCAAAGCCCCAACTTGGCCTGAAATTCCCTCTTCTCCCGTTATCTAAATAAAACCTCTCTCTGCAGTGTAATAGCACCCTTGGGTGTTCTACTGAGCCACAAAAGTCCTTCAACTAAATGTCAGGGCGATGCGTTATCACAGCATCTTCCTCCCTGTGCTGCTAAGAACTCCCAAAAGATTAGGTCGGCGTGTTCCAAACAGAGATATCTGCTTCTCTAGATGCCTTAATAAGCAACCAGCAGCTTGGCTAAAGGCCCACAGAATGCTAAACAAGAGCCCAGGCAAATAAACAAACAGGCAAGCCTACAGAACATTTTCTTCGTTGAGCTCGGCCAATCCAATAGCTCAGAGGCGTTCATCTTTCATCAAGTGAAGCGTGGTGGCCAGCCTCCTCTGTCATGTGACAGGAAAGCACACGGGTGTGGGTGGTGGCAACTGGCTCCCCCACCAGCTGTCATTCCATTTCATCAACCTTATTTGTCACCAACTGAAAATGGGTCCTTCAGCTCCTTTACCTCCTATGCTATATAAGCCCCCCCCCCAATCTCTACAGTGTTTCTTCATAGAGCTTCACTGTGTGTGTGTGTGTGTGTGTGTGTGTGTGTGTGTGTGTGTGTGCACGCGCGCACTACTGGGGTTTGAACTCGTGGACATTCAATCTCCAAGCTGCACCTCCAGCCCTTCTTATTTTTTGTTTTGAAACAGGGTCACACTAGGTGGCTGAGAGTCTTGCTACATTACTTAGGTTATCCTTGAACCTGTGATCCTCCTGTCTCAGCCTCCCAAGTACTGGGATTACGGGTGTGTGCCACCACACCCGGCTCATAGAGCTCCTTCTTAAAAGACAAGGAAGGCTGAGAAAAAGTTAGTTGACACTTATGTCAACCTAAGGTTATAAGGGTATTCTTTAAAGGAATGCATCAGTAGGAAACTCAGCTACCATTTCTAATGCGTTCCTCAACAATCTCTCTTGACTCCTAGATGAGAAATGACTGCATTGATGGGCATGTTCCCCCTCATATGCAGAAGCTAGGGAGAAACTGGGACACAGGAGGGACTCCAAAGGAGAAGCCTTAGTGGAGGGAAGGAAGAGACGTAACTGAGGGAGGCAGGAAGGGGAGGAAGACTTGAAGAGGGAGACACCTCATCAAAGCCAATCACCATGCTGAGCACGGGAAGGTGGGGAGGGAGAGGGGGTGAGGGGGGGCTGGGGGAGGCTCCCCGAGTGTTGTGTGACTGTGTGCCTGTATCACCCTGAACTGCATCAAGATGTATCGTTACAGTGCACCGATAAAAAAGAGATGAATGGAAAAACAACAAGGAAAACGAAAAAAACCTCAGTAACGTACTTATTGATCCTGTGTGCCTTACGATGCTAAGTGTTCCGTGTATCTTAGGTTCTTGCACTTTCCACAACAACCCTGTGAGGGAGGTGCTTGAGGTGGTTAATTTCATGTGACCAGCTGGGACAGGCCGTGCCCAGATACGTGGTTAAACATTGTTCTGGGCGAGTCTGTGAGGGCGTTTCTGCGCGAGGTTAACACTGGCATCAGTGGACTGAGGAACGCAGATGACCCTCACCCATGTGGGTGGGCCTCAGCCAAGTGTTTCTAAAAAGAAGCTCACACTGGTGGGCATAGTCAGTGCCCCTAGGTGTGGCCAGATAAGAAACATGTCTCGGGGACCTAGAGAGTTTGGGGGGCCTCTTTCCTTATGCCTATCAGAGAATTGGTACCTGCCATTGTATATTATAAATCTATTTCTCTTTTTCTAGGATGAGAGAGAGAGAGAGAGAGAGAGAGAGAGAGAGAGAGAGAGAGAGGGAGAGAGACTCAGATAGACTTTCCCAAATAAATTCATTTCTGAACAGCATAAGATTGCAATTTGATATATACCAGTATGATGAACCACAGGCACAGCTAGGGAAGAGAGGCCTCTTATATAGACACGAGAAGCCATGTACGGTGTTGCAAAACCAAAGGGCACAAAGATCTAAGGTCTCAGGGGTTTGTTAGAGGTTTCGGTGTTAGCTTACTAGCGGAGACAGCCCTTGCCAGGCCAATCTTGTTGTGGAAGTGACTTATCTGGAATTCTGTAATCTTGAGGAAGTTTTTGCAACCAGCCATGTTTTAGGCATTTGTGCATGAAATCTTTTTCTCTTGTGGCACCCTTGGACCACATTTTATTAGAGTTTGACAGAGGTGTGAAGAGAATCGAAGGTGGGGTGAGGGAGACCTGGCTGTCTCGACCTGTTTCCAACCTAGACACTGGTCTCCTCCTGCACACAGAGGAATGCTCACACTACTGGGTCTGCTGGTCCCCGGGGCCTGGCCACATCAGCTGGGACCATGTCACTGGTTTTGTGGATTGTGGACGGAAGACCCTGGGACTTCTCAGCCCCCACTAGCATGTGAGCCAATGACTTCAGATAAACCTCACATAGGTGTGCATGAGTGTGCATGTGTGTGTTTGTGTGTGTGTGTTGTTGGTTTTCTTTCTCCAAAGAATCCCGCCCGACTATATAGTGTTTTTGTCTAAGCCTTAGGGAGTTGAAGGGAGAAGCACCAGAAGGCAGCTCGTCTTGGATTTAAACCCGGATCTCTCATGCATTTGAGACCATTCTACAACCTGAATACAGCTGCACTATACAACTTTAAACATCCCCTGCTTTGAATGGGTCTGCTGTGAGGGCAATGTACTGGTCATCTGCTCTTAGGTAGGGTCAGCCAGCAAATAAACTTATTTATTTATTTTGTGGTACTAGAGATTATACCTAGGGGCATTCTACCTCTGAACTATAACCCCAGCCCTTTTTATTTATTTTGAAACAGGGTCTCACTAAGTTGCTGAGTGTTCAGCTAAGTTGCTTGGACTGGCCTCGAATCTGCAATACTCCTGTCTCAGCCTCCCAAGTGCTGGGATTACAGGTGTCCACCACTACACCTAGGTAAGGGAATTCTTTAAAGGGTTTGAGGTACAAGGCTATAGAGGAAAATGTTAGCCAGGGTCCAATTGAAAAAGCAGCTTGACTCTTAGTGGTGTGACGTAAGCAATTTACCATAGGAATTTAAACTTAAGCAGTTGTGGGATCCGGTACAAAGTCTGTGGATGGTTTGTCACTGCTGCATTGGCTGGGTCTGAAGTGTCTGCGGATGAGTGTGCTGATGGGAGGGAGGAGGAGCCAGAGGGGAAGCTGGAAAGAAGAAAAGCTGGAATTTGCGTTCGTCCCTGGTCACCTCTAACTTTGATGACACAGGTGAACTGCAGAAAACGCAAGTGCCCTCCCTCCACTGCTGCACACGCACCTCACCTCGCCTGGGAATTGGAGGAAGCGAAGGAGGAGACCCAGTGGAGGTGGAGGAACTGCAGAGCTGGCTGGAGCCCGTGCCAGCGGGTGAGGCAGCAGATTCACTACGAGGTGTGCAAGCGAGTGGCCGCAGGACGCGGTGACCTCCACCGCCTTGCTCTGTCCCTGCCACTTTCTAAACCTCATGCAAAAGAAAAAAAAAATATTGGGGAAGGGGACAAACCTAATTCTGAGCCTATAGAAATAAGAATTTGAGGGGGTGAGATTCTAGATTAGTTAAATCACCACAGTACAAAGTCATCGCAAGGAACTATTGACGGGGTGGTGTGATTGGAGACCACTGTGTCCCAACCCCACACTGCCAGGTTACCTTCCTCTCCTCAGAATGTCTTCCCTTATCTTGTCTTTTGTTAACAGAGCATGCACGCTTACTGACTGGGTGGATGAACTGGTTCCCAACTTACCAGAGCTCGGAACAAGTCTAGACAGCTTATAACAAGTCTAGACAGCCGAAGACTTAACAAGCCTATAAAAAGTCTAGACAGTTTATAACAAGTCGAGACAGCTTATAAAAAGTCGAGACAGACAAAAGACTTAACAAGTCTATAAAAAGTCTAGACATCTTATAACAAGTCTAGACAGTTTACAAAATGTCTAGACAGATTTTAACAAGTCTAGACAGACCACAGACTTAACAGGTCTATAAAAAGCCTAGATAGTTTATAACAATTCTAGACAGCTGTTAACCAGTCTAGACAGACTGAAGACTTAACAAGTCTATAAAAAGTCTAGACAGTTTATAACAAGTCTAGATAGCTTATAGTAAGTCTAGACAGCTTTTACCAAGTCTATATAGCTTATGAAAAGTCTAGACATCTTATAACAAGTCTAGACAGCCCTAAGAATTCACATATTAAATCTATACCTCTAGGTAACTGTTTGAGGAAGTTTTCTAATGAGAAATCATTTTAATTCCTTGGGCAAAAGTTTTGGACAATCACTGTGAGGCTGTGCATATTTTGGGAGACTCTCCTATTCTGCTCTCTACAAAAAGTCATTAAAAAAGCACCCACACACTGCAACCAGTTATTTGCTCAAGGTTTGGTCAGATCCTAGATGAAAATGTTCCTCTTGAACTCCTCAGATTTGAAAAATATAATGTAATTTATAATAAAATTCATGTAGAGAAGTTTTTCTAAATCCAACCAGGATCTCTTCCAATCAATTAAATTATTTTAAGCAATGAAAATGACATGGCCACATATGTTTTAAAAAGGCTTATGTTGAGCTGGGCATAGTGGTACACCCCTGTAATCCCAGTACTAGAGAGGCTGAGACTGAAGGATCCCAGATCCTAAGCCAGCCTCAGTAACTTAGTGAGGCTCTCAGCAACTTAGTAAGACCTTGTTCCCAAATGAAAAATGAAATAGGGCCGGGGATGTAGCCCAGAGGTAGACTGTCTCTGGGTTCGATCCCCAGCACCAAATACAAAAAAATAAATAAGTAAAAATAAGGCTTATGTGCAAAATTCATCAGGGATTGGGGAGACCTGATCAATATCAACTTCAATACTGTGAATGAGGAAAGGGAGGGCACGGGGCAGGATCCAGAGGGAAATACACCGGGTGCTGTGTGCGTGTAGGTTTCTCTCATATTAAACCTCCATATAATGCATGGTTACAAGTCACCAAGAAGAGTATATATATATATATATATATATATATATATATATATTTTTTTTTTTTTTTTTTTTTTTTTTTTTT
>PVLC010020664.1:0-28964 GCA_004027655.1 Graphiurus murinus | reverse complement strand
CCAAAAAAAAAAAAAAAAAAAAAAAAAAAAAAAACAGATAATGTGCAAAAAGCACTTACTGCAGTGCCTAGCCCAGGCGCTTGCTCAATAAGCCAACGACTAGACATAAGATTCTTCCTCTGGCCAGATAACATGAGACTGAGGAAAAGCAACTTTCCTTTTCTTCCCTTCCCTTCCTTTCCCTCCCTCCCTCCCTTCCTTCCTTCCTTCCTTCCTTCCTTCCTTCCTTCCTTCCTTCCTTCTTTCCTTCCTTCCTTTTTGTATTAGGATTTGAATTTGAGGACATTCGAACTGCAAGATATACCCATAGCTCCTTTTATTTTGAAACAAGGTTTTGCTAAATTATTGAAGGTCTCACTAAATTGCTGAGACTGGCTTGAACCTATCATCTTCCTGTCTCAGCCTCCCAAGTACTGGGATTACAGGCATGTGCCACCACCATACCTGGCTCCAAGAAAGAGCTTTCTAAGTATAGAAGCCCTGGAGGATGCTGTAAAATGAATGATTGTTATGTTTGACTACATCAAATTTAAGTTTCTGTGTATCAAAAGCCATTATAAACCAAATATAATACCAGACTGTGAATGCAAATAAAAATACTTATGTAATTATCATATATAAATGATTAATATCCTTATTGTATGTCAATAAGAAAACCACAAATCTCCTAAGTAAAAATGGCCAAATGCTGCACACAGGAGAATCACCATAGATTTAAAAAATTGCTCAACTACAGTAATGAAAAAAAAAAAAACCTAGAATAAAAAGCAGTTACCATTTTCATGATGAAATGAAAAGATATTTTATGAAAATGCTGCCGGGCGTGGTGGCTCACGCTTGTAATCCCAGCATTCGGGAGGCTGAGACCGGAGGATCCGGATTTGCGGCCAGCCTCAGCTACCTGTGAGGCACTCCGCAACTTGGTGAGACTCGGTTTCAAAATGAAGAATAAAAAATAGGGCTGGGGATGTAGCTCAGAGGTAGAATGCCCCTGAGTTCAATCCCCAGTACCGCAAAAAAAAAAAAAAAAAAAGAAAATGCTAAGATACATTTGTGAATGATTAGAGAACTAAGCACTGAACTATACTATTAATTGTTAATTTGATTAGCAATCTGTACATTTTGCCCTTTTGGTGGGTGAAATAATAGGCAGGTTCCATGAAAAAGTTTATGTATTTTCTTCAGAAATTCTATTTTGATGAATTTCACATAAAGAAGTTAGCAGATAGCCGGGCGTGGTGGCGCACGCTCCTAATCCCAGCATTTGGGAGGCTGAGACCCAAGGATCCAGGTTCGCGGCCAGCCTCAGCTACCTAGTGAGGTACTCTGCAACTTAGCGAGACTCGGTTTCAAAATAAAGAATAAAAAATAGGGCTGGGGGTATAGCTCGGAAGTAGAATGCCTCCGAGTTCAACCCCCAGTACCGAAAAAAAAAAAAAAAAAAAAAAAAAGAAGTTAGCAGATAATGAAGTCAAGATTTTTTTTACAAGAATATTATTGCAATACTACTATACTAGACAAAATACAACTTCAATCATAAATATCAGGAAGTATTTGAACAAATTTTGCCATGTAAGTGTATATTATGCCATGTAAGTATAATCACTGCAGCTACTGATACTGTATTTTCAAAGGCTAGTGTACAGAAAAATGATTCATGTTAAGGGGAAAAGCAAGACATACTATATATGGTATAATCTCAATCTTGTTACAATGGTGTGTGTGTGTGTGTGTGTGTGTGTGTGTGTGTATGTATGTATAATTAAAGAGAGCAACACAAATTATTTTTCTCTAAGCAGTTGGATTGTGATTGGTTTTGTTTTCTCTGTTTTGTACATTTTCTACAATGGATACATTTATCTATCTATCTATCTATCTATCTATCTATCTATCTATCTATCTATCTATCTATCTATTACTGGAGATTGAACTCAGAGCTGCCTTAGAGCTACACTCCCAGCCCTATTTTTTATTTTATTTTAAATAAGCCCTCACTAGGTTATGATGGGTCTCACTAAGTTTGTCAGGCTGGCTTTGAACCTCCAATCCTCTTGTCTCAACCTCACAAGTACTGGGATTACAAGCATGCATCACCATGTCCGACTCTCTTTGATTTTATTATAAAGTTATTAAACTGAGAATGGTAGCATGTGCTTATAATCCCAATACTTGAGAAGCTGAGATAGGAGGATAGGAATGAATGAATGAATGGATGGATGGATGGAGGTGTACTTAGAGGTAGAATCCCTTGAGTTCAATTACCAGTACAAAAAAAAAAGGTACTAACTTTACTATTTTGGACATTTTAAACATTCAAAGAGAAAATATTCTCAAGTCACAAAGAATAAAATTAAGGTTGTAGAAATGTTAATTTCTGTCTGTCTTCCTTTATTAGAACCTAAATAGAAACTTGAAATTGCAGATTTAATTCTTTATGACTCGATAGTGGATTTTTTTTTTTTTTTTTGTAGTAATGGGGATTGAACCCAGAGCCATTCTAGCTTTGAGCTACATCTCCAGTCCTATTTTTTTTTATTCTTTATTTTTAATCAGGGTCCCACTAAATTGCCGAGGACCTCACTAAGTAGCTGAGGTTGACTGGCCCCGAACCTGTGATCTTCCTGTCTTAGCCACCCAAGTACTGGGATTACAAACATACGTCACCAAGCCTGGAAATAGTACATTTTAATAAAGCTGACAAGATGAAATAATTTGTGGAATTAACTTTGTATAGCTTTTTCTGGAGTGGAATGAACTGTGGGCATGCATACTAGAGCTCACTACAGTGTAGAATGTTCCTTTCTCTATATTCTCCATCTGTAAAGTTTGACAGTAGTTGGAACAATTTGCATCTTGCACATATTACTATATCCTAATAGAAAACAAGCTAAATGTATTTTTTTTTTTTTGCCTGAGAGGATAAAATTAGCATTTTGTAAAAACCAAAGTCAACCTTAATCTTCCTCTTGGAGTGTTTGTGCCGAGAATACAGTGGAGTCTGTAGTTTTCTATTTTGAGGATATAATGATATTATGGAAACCATCTCATGTCATTTATTGCACCACCAGGCTCTTGTACTTTGCTGTTCTGGCCCGGAGTAAACAGTATTTTCAGTAATGAAGTTTGAAAGAGAATGGATTTCTCATAATAACTGTGAAAGTACATGATACGGGAAAAGGTTCTCCTATGCCAGCATCTTTGCACAGAGGGAAAAAAAAATTGTATTATGTTTATTGTAATTGTTACAACACTATCTTATGAGCACATTATTTCAAGTTCAGGTTCATACTTTTGTGTGTGTTTTTGGCACAACTTCATTAAAATAAATTCTATTTCTACTGTTGATGCCCTTGATTTGGTGTGCATGCTTTTCTTTATTCTGTTATTTAAGCTTTCCTGCAGACAGTTTGTTTTACTATAATCTGTCATAGTTCCTCTATTTTACTGTGTCTTTTTCTAAGCTACTCTCCTATGTGTGGGTTTTTTTTTTTGTTTGTTTGTTTGTTTTTTTGCAGTACTGGGGATTGAACTCAGAGGCATTCGACCTCTGAGCTATACCTGCAGACCTATTTTTTTTTTTTTTTTTTTTTTTTTTTGCGGTACTGGGGATTGAACTCAGGGGCATTCTACCTCCGAGCTACACCCCCAGCCCTATTTTTTTATTCTTTATTTTGAAACAGGGTCTCACTAAGTTGCGGAGGGCCTCACTAGGTAGCTGAGGCTGGCTGCGAACCCGGATCCTCCAGTCTCAGCCTCCCAAATGCTAGGATTACAAGCCTGTGCCACCATGCCCGGCTCTCTCCTATGTTTTTAAGTCTATTAGTGGTGTGTGTGTTTGTAAGCTGATGTCATGCTAAATAAGTGAAATTGTTTTGTCTTTGCTAAATGTTTGTTTCTTTGTTTTTCTCAGGTTGATTTTGGATCCTTTTATTCACAAAGCTCAAGAAAGGTAATGAAAATTAACACTAAACTCAACAAATATGTTATATTTTGTGCACAAGTTTCCTTTGATATAAACATGGACTTGAATTATTTATATGAGATGATATTTTAACCTTTTTTATTGGTATGAGTTAAAGAACAATTTGAAGGCTTTTATAGTTTTTCCTCATGGGGCTACCTGGTGAATTGGACATGTGTTCATGGTAGGATGGTACCCTGGGGTTGTTTGCTCTGCTCCACGTCTGGTCCTCAGTTATGCAATTTAAGGCTGGATTTTATGGCATGGGGCCCTGGAGACAGATGCAACATCAATTTCTCCACTGGTGGTGCCACAAGAACCAAATGTTTGGTTTAGTTCATGTAATTGCTCTACATTCTTTCCTGTTTGGAAAGTTTACATGGGAGTCCATTTATGATCAGACATTTGCTCTAGAACTGGCACTAGAAGAAGGAAAGTCAGTGCAATGATTTTACTAGTGAAACACCTTAGCTGTGATAACCTGACATGCCTGCCGTACTCGGAATGGTATTCTGCATGGTGGGCTTTGCAGGCCGCTGATTCCCCATACAGGGTGGGTAAATGCTGCGACACCCCACTCTGCACTGCCCATCTTCCTGGAATCCGAAGCATTTGGCTTTCCACGTGCTCATATCATCCCCGTCTTTTTTGTTTGTTTGTTTTTAGCATAGGAGGTATCTATTCTTTTTAACTAGCAGGATAAGGTAAGGGTCAGGACTGAGTGCTTTTGAATGTTAGCTCTACTTCATTTTCCTAAGAGGAAAATAGATGAATAACAGTGTCTACTTCAAAGGGTTGTGGGGGGAATACATGGAGATAAAACATTTAATTTAGTGCCATAATAATAGCTCAGTAAATCTAAAACATTATAGCCCATATTTTCATGGTTAGTAGATTTTCTAAAATTATTTCTGCATTTTTATGTATATATTTTATTAGGTTGAGCTGTTGGAAATTGCCATTCTGGTAGTTCAAAAATAGTACGACACAGAGCTGGGTGTGGTGCTACACAACCGTAATCCCAGTACTTGGGAGACTGAAACAGGAATAGTGCAGGTTTTTGGCCAGCCCCAACAACTTAGTGAGACCCTGTTTCAAAATAAAAAATAAACAGGCTGGGGGCATAGCCCCCTGGATTCAATCCCTAGTACCCGGCCCATATACACACAGTACAATGCTGGTTATTTCTGGTGGTTAAGTTCTATATTAATTAACTTATAATTCTATTTCCTCTCTATGGACCTTAAGTTGTGCTTCTGTAATGCATTCACTGCCCAGTCCTGTGAAATATAGGCACACTTGACTTATGTTCTTGAAATGACGGGTTCTTTTTCGTTGTTAAATGACATGGCAGAACAATGATGGTTTTTTATTTTTTCATGAACCACTCATAAGAATGATAGCATAGTCTATGAAAATCGTCACATTGGTTCAGCAGGCTCTGCATGTCACCAGTGGGGATCCAGCTCAGTGGATGTTGTAATGTAGTTGGCTAGTAATATTTGTGTCACTCGTCATAAGCTAACATCCTGTTTATCTGAATCATACAAGTAATCTCATCTTCATTCATATATGTTCTACCTTTTAATGTACTTTGATGTTTTTCAGGTATTTCCTTTCTCAGTAAATTTAAGGGTCAAAAATAAATTATTTTAATGGTATGAAATTGAATAATTGATACAACATTAAATAACTGGACCAAGGTCATAGATCTAGGTAGTGGCTATCTAAAGATTTGAACAAAAAATCTTTATAATTTGCAAGCTAAGGTAGACTTTTATAGGTCTCATCAAAATTTTCATTTTCTATAATTGAATAAGTAAAAATATTAAGAGTATGTTTGAAACAATACTGACAGAATCAAAGCAGGAATGGGTATCTTCCAGTTTCCTTATCCCTACTCTATTTCTAGGACTCTATGGTTGGTCTAAAGCATTATTTGTATTTTAGGATTTTAGATCTAGTATTGTTAATAATTGATATAATTTTTAGAATGAATGGAATATGAATCTCACCCTTACTTTGACAAAGAACAAAAATATGGATGGTCCTATCTCGAGTGCAATAGGAAATAAACTAGAAGCTTATATCTTCTTTGAGGATGAAGCAGCTACTCATGTATGAATTTGGGATCTCCTTTACCTAGCCTCAGTCATTTCAGCAGCTCTGGGGTGAATCTGAGCAATCCCTGGTATATCGTTGAAATGCCATCACTACTGAAGTACTGATTTTGCACCTGTGATGCTGGAAGACACAACGCAACTAGTGGAAATGCTGGTTGAAATGCTTTCATTCATCTTTCTTTAAATATGTTTTTTATTTTTAATTGACGTAGCAATTATACATATTTATGGGGTATACCACAATATTTTAATACTTGTATACAATGTGTAATGATCAGATTGGGGTAATTGGTGTATCTGTCACCTCAGACATCTAACATCACTCTTTGTTGGGAGCATGCAAAATTCTTTCTACTAGCTACTGTAGAAATATTTGTAATATTTTATTGTTGTCCTACTGTAGTATAGAACATTAAACATTATCTCTCCTACCCAATTGTATCTGTTAACCCTCCTGAGATGATTTCTTTTTGTCCCCCTCTTTCTGCACTGGGGTTGAACCCAGGGGCATTCTATCTCCAAGCTTCCAATCTACATCTCCAGCCCCCTCTCCTTTTTTTGAAACAGGGTCTCACTATATTTGCTACATTGCTGAGGTTGGTCTTGAACCTACAATCCTCCTGTCTCAGCCTCCCAAGTACTGGGATTACAGGTGTGTACCACCATGCCTGGCCTGAGATGATTTATTTAGAGATTTTGATGCCAGCAGGAATTGTTAGATGAATGATTAAAACTGTAGGGCAAAAAGAGGCTGGGAGCTGATGCCTTTTACCCTCAACATGAAGGGCTTCTTCTACTTGACATTTTTGGAATCTTGCTTCTGGCTTCTAACTGGTCTGGATAGAAACTCAACTGCCCAGACTCTTGGGAACCCTGTCTGTCAGTGAAGTTTGCTTCTCTTGTACTTGTAGTTTCAGAGAACATAGATACCAAAGAGATAATAGTCCCCTCCTGGCACCGGCTCCAGCAACTCCAGTCCTGCTGTTTACCGGTCCAACCCTCTGAGCCAGCAAAATGATGCCTGGGACCTCAGGAGGTTGCACAGGGTCCATTTCCACAATCTGATATTGAATCTCTTTACCCAGCTAAAATATGATAGTCCTTCTGGGATGAGAGAATAAAGAGGCAGGAGTTCCTAGTGTCCAAAATGATGGGGTAGCTTGGATGAATTCTGAGTTTAATGAGATGAGAAAAGCATCCATGAAAAAATAAAGGAAAACCGTTTATTATGTGTGGCATCTGATTCTTTCCTCATGTCCCCCACTGCTTTGATTATGTGTTTCTGTAGAATGTGAGTCTCGTGGCAATGTTGAAGAAACCAGGGTCACCTTTTAAATCTCACACGCCAGAGACTTGCGAGGCCAGCCTGTGATTTAGATGTCTGTAAATGTGAGTGGACGCCTATAGACGTGTGCGCCGCAAGAGCATTCAGTCTGCCTAATAGACAGGACAAGGGGATGCATGAGCTTCTGGTGGAACGCTTTTGTCTTTGAGCTGCGGAATATGAGTAATCAGAAACAATGCTGCATCGTGTCGGGCAGAGGCTGCATCCCGATAGTACAGTTCTCAGAACTGTCAGAGCTAACTCACACCCGAGTTAAGGGTGTGGGTTACAAGGCTGACAGAAAATGCGTGGGTGATTTTAGTTGCTTGCAGAAGTTTGTCTTCTTTCTTTTTTTTTTTTTTTTTTTTGCGGTACTGGGGATTGAACTCAGGGGCATTCTACCTCTGAGCTACACCCCCAGCCCTATTTTTTATTCTTTATTTTGAAACCGAGTCTCTCTAAGTTGCGGAATGCCTGTTTGTCTTCTTTCCACAGCAGCACAAAGCAGAGGTGCCACCATGCTGGCTCAAGGGTGCCCTGAAGGTGTTAGGTGAACGGACCAGCTCACATCAGGCTCGGAAGTGAGAGAGTGCTGGCTGTATCCTGTGTCATTTTGTTTATCCCCAGGACTGAGCTAACAACTCAGGCATGTCCTCGTCTGCTGATTCCAGTGGATCTTTCTGGAAGGCTTGCGATTAGTAGGACAAAAAGCCTCCCATTCTCATTTAGGACTAGCAGTTCCTAATCACAATTCTGTGACATTCAAGTAAGACACATTTGCATGGATGTCTATGATAAGGAGGAGAATGTTATTGTAAGCTCTTTAATAAATAGGTTGGAATGCACATACATGTGCAAAAAATTGAGAAAAATTAATGCCTTATAGTTTAGATATTGAATGTACCCTGAAAGAGCTTGTGTATTGATGTTTAGAATCTATATGATTAAATCATGAGAGTTGTAATCTCATTGGTGGGTACGTACATTGTAATGGACTTATTGGGTGGTAACCTAGGTAGGTGGAGTGTGGCTATATGAGGAGGTCACTGGGGTGTGGCTTTGAGGACTGTGCACATGTCCTTGATCCCCTTTGCCAGCTCTTTCTTGCTTCTAGCTTTCATGATGTGAGAGACAAGTAGAATCTCCCCTGCCGGCACGCCTCCTGCAGTCATGCTCTGAGCTCCTCAGATTCAACCTGGCCTCACATGGACAGAACCCCTGAAATCCCCAGAAGTGTGAGCAAATAAATGTCCTTCCACTAAGTTGTGGTGGTCAGGTGTTTTGGATTATAGCGCTGAGTTGGCTGACTGAAACATGGCTTTTAATCAGAATGGTTTTTAAAGTGATAATACAGAAATCGTCTTATAAACAGCAACCCTTTAGTTAACATCCAGTTACTGATGCCAGATTTGCACCCAGCAGCATGTAGTCCTGGCTGGGCCGGCCCAACAATCCACAAGCTCAAACAGTCATTCTCATGGTCATAAAATGACACTGTGTCGGATCCTTCTGTCCCCAAGAAAATCTCATTTTTCAACTTCCCTTCTGTTTCCCAGAACCACTGCAAAGTTGTTAAGGATTTCAGAAATGAAGTCTGACATCATAGTATTTTCTCCCAGACATCTGATGCTGTTTTCTGTCTCCTTGAAGGTGGAGAAATAATCAGTTTTTCCTCTGCATATTTATTATGTTTTGCTCAGATCTGTGGTGAGGATATTATATTTGCCCTGGAAAATGACTTATAAATGTGGTAGTGACACTAGTTTGGGTTGGCTATTGGATTCAAGATTTTGATAGCTGGTAAAGTTTTATTTCTAAATATATACTATTTAGATCAAATATGAAAGTTGTATTTAATAAAAGACTCTTTCTATAAAAAGAACCTATCCTTTTTTTCTTGTATCATTAATGAATAAGAATACATTTTCTTGCTTAGTAAATGCTTAACATATTCTAAAAATTTTATTAACACATGTTAATTGTTGATATTAATTGGGTTCAATATGCTACTTCTGTACATGCATATATCATGCACTGACCAAATCTAACCTCCCTTTTCTACCTTCCCCCAAGCCCCTTTCCAATCTCTACTAATAACTCTTTTACTTTTTTAGCTTTCACTTATAAGATAGAAAATGCAGCTCTTATCTTTCTGTGTCTGGCTTATTTTATTTAACATAAATGTCCTCCAATTCCTGAGTTTTACTGCAAATATCAGGATATCATTATTCATGGCTGAATAATACTCCACTATCTACATACATTTTCTTTATCCATTTATCTCTTGGGTACTAATATAGCTTAGCTGTTGTGAATAGTGTAATAAACATGGACATCCAGGTATGTCTTTGGTATGCTGATTTCATTTCCTTTGGATATAGAGCCAGAAGTGGAGTAGTTGTATCATATGGGGATCTATTTTTATATTTTTTGAAGACTCTCCATAATGTTCTCCATAATGTCTGTACTAATGTCCATTCCCACCAGCAATGTATAAGGTTTTTTTTTTCCCCCCACATCCTCACCAGCATTTATTTCTTTTTTTATAATAGCCATTCTAAATGAAGTGAGATGGTATTTCATTGTAGTATTGTATTGCATTTTTCTGAAAGCTAATGATACTGAGCATTTTTTTCATATACTTCTTGGACATTTATATTTCTCCTATTGAGAAGTATCTATTCAGATCACTTGCCCATTTTATTGGCTTTTTTGTTGTTATGTTTTGCATTCCTTATATATTCTGGATACTAATCCTTTGTCAGACAAATAATTGGTAAATATTTCCTCCCATTCTGTAAAGATTGTTACCTTGTTTTCTGAACTGCCTAAACTGCCTAAACATGTCTTTAGGCATTCTTTTCTTTTTTTTTTTTTTTTTTGTGGTACTGGGGATGGAACCCAGGGACATTCTACCTCTGAGCTACATTCCCAGCCCTAATTTTTATTCTTTATTTTGAAGCAGGGTCTCACTAAGTTACAGAGGGCCTCACTAAGTAGCTGAGGCTGGCCATGAACCCAGATCCTCCTGTCTCAGCCTCCCAAGTACTGGGATTACAAGTGTGTGCCATCACACCCAGTTTTTAGGCATTCTTTTATTAGAGTATTAGTATTTTTCTTGTCAATTTGTGTGAGCTTTTTATATATTAATACTATTAATCCTTTAGCTTTCATTTGGTAGCAAACATTTTTCTACATTTATTTTCCCTTTTATTCTCTTTACATTATAATTAACCCTCAAAGTTCAATTAAAAATCGAGTCAACAAACAATTATTTTCCAATTGCAGTAGAGCTGTTGACTGTAAAATTGTTTGCAAAATACGTGAACTTTTAGAAAATACATTTAAGCATAATTTAGGATCATACTTTTGAGAAATATGGCTAAAAAGGTAGACTGAAGTTAATGCTGAGGGCTTTGAATTCCAAACTAACAGGTTGATCTAGTATAGATGTATTCCATACTAAATTGGATGCAATTATGGATCGTAACATGGGAAGGTATCCATGGATGTTAATCTCTTTAAGCAGTGCAGTAAATTCCAAGCTATGTGCATTCTATCATATTATCTCATTTTTTTTAAACTGTCATAGAAGTTCCCCTGTTGGCAGATCTTTTAATGGATTTTTCTATGTCACATCTAAATTCATTATCACATCTAAAAGACTTAACATGTGAACACTTCGTGACTGAGGCCCTGGAATTGCAAGGTAAATTTTCGCTCTGCCATCCACATCTCTGTGATGAAAAGTGTAGTCCTTGCTTGGACAATGTACTGGTTCTGGATCACACACCACCTCCTTGCAGAGGGCAGTATCACCCAGTGGTTCAGAGTGAGCACTCTGCTACCAGAGTCCTTGGCAGAGATTGAGCACTATTCACTCACTAGGGATTGTGAACAAATTGCTTGACCTAATTTTCTTATTTCTAAAGAGGAATAATAACAAGTATGTATCTCATCGGGTTGTTTTAAGAATTAAATAAGAGTGTACCATTTTCCAGAAAGTTCCTGCATATAAGATGTGTTTGAAATTTTAAACATCACAGGAATTACCATACAGAATTCCTTTCCTCTTTTGTTTTCCTAGCTGATGACACTCTAAGCCCATTTTCCATGTGGTAGGTTTTGAAATGATGGCACCAAACTCCAGATAATTAAGGGGACCTAAACTTTTTATAGTGTAGTAATAAAGCAGTAGACAAGAAGTTTATTATGAATCCAGGAAAAGATGCTTTAAAATTTAGTTTCAAAACGGTCCAAGTTTCTTCCTATGCCTTCTCCTTGATTCACCTTCACACACTCTTCCTTACTGGTGATATTCTGAAACTTGGGTTAAAAAAATAGATGAGAGGAATTGGAGAATGTTAATTTCATTTTGGACTTTAATAATATATGTCTGCTATATGTAGATAACATCTGTTATTGAATAGATATGGCATATATATGTTATATGTAATATATAAGTATGGATACATACCTAAATGCATGTGTATATGTGTATAATATATATAATGATGTAATTTAGAGATCTAGAAAGTGTGTGGAATTCTAGCTCCCTGCTAGCCCTTGATGGGAGTTATCTGCTAATTTATCCCAGGGTTGGAGCCTCCAAGTGATAAATACAGTTTACTGTAAGCAATAGTAATGTGTTTCTTTCTTCACGATAGAGTATACTGTGTCTTACCATTCTTCAATCTGTAATTCCCAACTCAATAGATTATTGGGATAAAAATGATTTTGTCTAAGGCCATAAAGAAAACGGGACATACCGCTTCTCCCCGAGGTTCACAAAAGGAAGACTTCCTGATGGAGCTGATGGCAGTTTGTCTTCTGTACCTATCACAGTGGGCCTCTACCTAATTACTTCCAATGCTGCAGTAAAAGAAAAGGAAGGAACTAACATTTATTAAGTGGCCATTATGTGCTGCAAGCTGTTAGCTTATTTGATGCTCTGTTGACTCTGAGAGACTGGCTTTGATTACCCCCAATTTATGGGTGGGGAACCGAGGCTCTAGGTAGCTGCTGTATAGCAGAGCTCTGATTGGAATCCAGTTTCTACTGACTCCTCAAAATGTGCCCCTGCTGCTGCCTGTGCTGCCTGCTGATGCAGGTGGATAAGGGAGAGCAGAACATTGTGCAGGATTTTCCAGGTGTCACATTTGCAGTCTGGCCCTGGCTGGCCACTCCCAGGGAAGCCTGCTAGCCTTGGCTGCTGCAGAGAACTATAGCAGGCAGGTTTCCCCTGGGCCCTAAGTCCCTGCTCTCTGTTTTCAGGGTACAGCCCCACTCTGTGCTTCTTACCTTGGGTCCTCTGACTTCTACCCTGCCTCCTAAGTTTTGGATTTGCTAGATTTGCATTGAAATTAGTAAAGCCATATTGGCAACAGTTATTTGCTTATTTACTTCAACTTTGATCCAGTGTTTTGAATATCCAGTGTTAATTTGAGGCATGTATAACTTCCCGAGGAAAGAGTTGGCAATTAAGATGTCAGCCCTGTCAGGATTCCTGAGCACTATGCTGATAGGTATTTGGAAATTACATAGATAGAACATATGCTGAAACCTTCTGGGGTGTAAATATGTTGCCGTTTAACACAACATTTCTGGGATTCAATAGGCAGCCTTTTGTAATGATTTAGGTATTCTAGGCTGGATTCAGCCTCTAGTAGTGAGATGGTTTTAAAAATCAGTCTCCCTCTTTCCCTCCCTCCGTCTGTGCATGTGTGTGTGTGTGTGTGTGTGTGTGTGTGTGTGTGTTATAAAGAGGGAAGTGTGTGGTGTAAGAAAGAATGGATGAGCTTGAGAGTCAGACTTCAGCAGATTCAGATTTCAGTCTGCATGTTCCTGGGCAAGTCTGGTTATTCATCTGTACAACAGATGCAATACCTGCTTCATGGGGATGTTTTTAATACCCACTACAGCACAGAGCCCCACTGAGCAAGCATTAGTTCCCTGACCTGTGCCTAGAACATAATGTGTTTTGAAGTCTTTGTCTTCAATGAGTGCATGTAAATTAGGGGAACTGAATCACAGATTCCTAAAGTCAAGGATACCACCCTGGGTAGGGGGCACTGGAACAATCTAGAGGGAGAGTAGTAGCTTCAAGTGCAATTGGGTGTGTTGAATAAAAAATGGGGGAGGTGGTGGAAGTACCCAGAGGGACACGGGTAATTTTTTTTTTTCTGGAAAGAGGATGGTAAGGCAATATGTTTGGGAATCTATGGACTGATTTAATAAGCCTTTTCTCACATAAAATCTGGATTTTCTTAAGAGTCTTAAGTCTGTTCTAATTCAAATACAGGGTTAAACCCTCTCATTTCCTTGATACCTCTGCATGAGAGAGACTTGAACTCCATATTCAGCAGCTTGTTGGGTGTATTCCATACATCTGTTATCTGTAAGTGTTCTTCCTGCCGGATCTGGATGCAGTGAGAGTCACATTTTGCCAGTAGACTTAGCTACGGATGATTCCAGCATGACATTTATCATGACATAGCGGATGCTTTTGAAACTGTGCAGAAGCTGGTGGGTCAGAGCTGACAGCCGGAGAAGAGAACCCTTCTCTGCTGGGTATGAACTGGGTTCCAGGTCTGCTTCCTCTTCTCTGTTCTATGAATTCTGTGCTCCCTGCAATGAGCCTTTCTCATCTTCCTGTCTTATGAAGTCACCACAACAGTTTTTATAAAGTTTTACCTCACTGAGCTCTTAGGCATACATCTTTGCCAGTGTCAAATGGATAAGTATTCTTTCACTTTTAGTTCAACAGCTTTATAAGTGACTTTTGTATACAGAGTGTGTGCAGGCGCGCGTGCGCGTGTTTGTGTGTGTGTGTGTGTGTGTGTGTGTGTGTGTGTGTGTGTTTTGGTGCTGAGGATGGAACCCAGTGGCATACAACTTCTGCCTATACTCCCAGCCCTTTTTACTTTTTATTTTGAAACAGGGTCTTGCTAAGTTGATGAGTGTTTCGCTAAATCGGAGGCTAGTCTGGATCCTGTGATTCTCCTGCCTCAGCCTCCCAAGTACTGGCATTACAGGTGTGCACCACCATGCCCAGCTCCCAAAGCATTCTTTTTTTAATCAAAAAGTAAACATTTTAATCACTCTTTGAGAAAAGGCCTTGCTCTCTATAGAAATATGTGTTTTAGAAAGGATTCTGTGTACTTTTTCCAAATCATCTCATGAGACCAATTTATTTGATTAATAAAAAGCATTTAAATTATTTTTAGTGTTGTACTGTTATCAGAGTTCTGAAAGAAAATGTTCCCCAACCCATTTCTAATTGTGTTTGTTTTTGTTTTAATCCAACCATCAAAAAAACTAAAAAAAAAAAAAATGCATTATTTTTGTTTAAATCAAGAAATATTAAGAACTGAAAAATGACTACCTTTCATTTTTATGGTCCTTTTCAAGTGACCAGTATCACTACTCACCAACCAACCACTGGCATTCAGTTTTCTGGTGATTTAGAGTCCAGTGACAAAGCCACTTTCTTCCCTTTCTCAAGTATTTCTAGGTAAACCTTCTACCACTGAGCTACATTCCTAGCCCCTCAAGAACTTCTTTAGATAGAAATAATTTGAAATTTGTCACTTTCAGCCAATGAGGTGAAGCTCTGGAGATAATTAGTACCAGCATGACCCTCCTAGGTCTTGATGTGAGAGAGCCAGAAGTGTTCCACAGTCAGGAAAAGTAGATATACTTTCTTTTATTTGGGATTTCAGGATTTTTAGACCACAGTATGGAATGAGCAGAGAAGCTCTTGTTCATACAACTTTAGAGATGGAGCTCAGTTTATATGACATTGACACACATACAACCACACCATTGACCTCCCTCTGAAGAGTCCAAGCCTTAGCTAGTTAAGTTTTATCCACCATTCTGTAAACTGATTCAGTCACTTAGGAGACCACGTGCCCCACTGACATGTTTGCCTCATGAGAAACAGCCAAGCTCTCTTCCTTGGTGGCCTGGGCATTAAATAGTGATGGATAGGATCAGAAAAGTAGAAACCAGCCTGTGTATGCTTCTGAATGCTTCCACCTGTGTCTTTGCTTTCCCCTTCTTTAAGAGCATTGAGACTGTGGCTGCACCATACCTGACCATGTGTGTTGTTTCTCTATCTTCTTTGGAACCAACAGGAAGACAGATGGAGAGCTGGTCTATGACTATCAGCTGTGCCGATGCCAGAAAAGTTTACTGATCATATGTATGTCAGGTTCAAGCTCTTAAGCAGAGTCTCTGTGCCAATGCATTGTCATTTCAGGGAGTTGCACAGTGCTGTGGCCTGCTGTACACACGGATGGTGGAGGATACTCATAAATGAACCTATCATAATGTGTTTATTGGAAAATTAAGACAGCAAAGCCTTAAATAGTCTTGGGAAGAGCCTAGAATGAACAGTGGATGCTGGTGCTTATGGGGTGAAGGTCTACTTTCTGCCTTCTGAATCTTGATCTTCATGATTTAGCTTTGTGGAGCCAAGTTATATGGTTTGAAGGATGTAGATAATGTCTATGGGCCTTGGAGCCATTTGGGAGTTGTCTGCTTAGAGCATAGGTGGTTCCCACTTACTAGAGATGTTGCAGAGGGGCTCAAAATATTGAAGACCTTCCTTCCAGATGTTTGGTTCTAGAAATCTCTAAGGCATTATTCTATCTTTTTTTTTCCTTCTGCAAATCTAGATAACCTTGAAAAATATACTGAATAGTTAGCTTCTATTTCCACATCCCTGGCATGGAAATTTCTTCCAGGCTAGAACTGCTGCTTAGATTGGTTGCTATGCAACCAGGAGAGGAGTTCACAAGCTTTGTCACAAGCCAGCAATCAAACGAGAGGCAATTTTTTTTTTTTTTTATTATGTGTTTTGCTTTGTTTTTCGGTCAGTTCCTGTTTTGGGTGTTGTGTGTTTAATTCTTTGGAGAGTTTTTTTTTTTTTTTTTTTTGTAGAAATGCCTTTTCTGGGGTAACTTTGCTTTATTTGTGGGAGGCATTTTGGTATAATCTTGCTACATGAAAAGGTGAGCTGTAGCTCAGAAGTAGAAGGTGTTGAAATTAGACAGTGAAGCGATGAAATAGCTCTTATAAAAACACGATGAAGTCAGATACTGCTGTAACTATTCTTTTATCAAGAAAACATGTGTAGCTTTGCTTCCTTTCTACTGCTGGTTTTAAGTTATTGTGTACTTGCTAACAAAATCAGTGACTCTGAACCTATAGAACTTCCTCTCTCCTGCCCTTGAACTTCATCTCTCAGAAGATCATTTATGCCTTTGTAATCAGCATTTGTTCCTACTGAATTCTTTGGAGCCATCTCTTTTAAATTCTTGCTGACCTTTACAGATTTTGTATTTCAAATACTAACAAACCAGCACTTTGCTATATCCCCCTCCCCTTTTAAAAATTTTTTGGTACTGGGGATTGAACCAAGGGCCATTATACCTCAGAGCTACACCCCCAGTTCTTTTTCTTTATTTTTTTTTAAATTTTGAAACAGGGTCTTGCTAAATTGCTGAGACTGGCCTCCAATCTGCGATCCTCTCGTCTCAGCCTCAGCCTCTGCCTGGCTCCAGCTTTTCTTTTTAAAGGAATTCTTGAATAAGTCCTTGTAACCAATGTTTATATTCCAGTTATCTGTTTTCAGATATACCTTGATGTTTGTTGAGTGAGGATGTATTTTGGACTGTTCACAGTATTCTTACAGGTGGATAAGAGGAGGTAGGAACACAAAATGGCACAGGTCTTGCCCCACTGTCCCAAAGAGGAAAAGATGATTGTAAAAACTACATATCAGTGAGCTTGATATTGATATCTGGCAAAATTACAGTCTGGGCTCTTGAACTAATACTTGTGTTGACTCAGAATTGGTGATAATTAGGAGCCAAAAGGACTTCACTAGGAAAAACTCAGGTAAAATTAACCCTGTTTTCTTTCTGATGCTTTCACTGTGTTGTGGTTATTGTGATGCTGTAAGCACTGCATGTAGATTTTATTAACACATTTGATGGAATCCCTTACTAGGATCAACCTTTCATTATAGCCATCTGTAACTTTTCTGCTTTAGAAACTGTACTTAGCAACTTAGCTTTTTTTTTTTTTCTGCAAATGGCTATTGTAAATCATTTAAACAAAAGCAACAACATTAACACATATAAATGTTTTGAAACTCAGGAATATAATATTTGTATATAAATTTTTAAATTTGCATTTTCCCTTCCTAGTTTGACCTATGGTAAGGAAAACATTTTTACCTTTTCACCTTCTAAAGTCAATATTTAGCATTTGTTGCATTATGCTACACCCGCATTTTTGAAAAGAGAGACTCAGAGCATTCAGGATGAGCTATTTTTACCATTTTGTGCTTCCAAAATAAGCAGGTTTCATTTAGGGCCACTGCCTCTGCTGGGGGGTTAGCGTATGAAGTGTCAATGCATCAGTAACTTTTGGAAAGGCCTGTACCTTGCCTTAGTTCCCACACTCCCTTTGATTTCTTTGTAGGAAAGCGGAAAGTGAACTATTTTAAACCAAACCATGAAACAGTGGTTGGGAAAGCTGATTTCTTTCATCTCTTCAATCCACAAGCATTTGCTGAGTCGGGCTCTGTGTTGGTTTGAAGACAAGTGGGGCAGATACATCTTGCATTTCCTGCTATACTCTTATACTAACCCTATTTTTTTAGACCTCTTTGGCAGATGGTGGAAACCTGTAAACCTCTTCTCAAACGGAAAACTTTATGTCAAGTGAAATATCAGCAAAATTAATTATATTGAAATAGTTATCAAAAGATATAAAATTGTGATAAAGTAATAGGTATACTTATTAATGAGAGATTAAGTGATAGATCTATCAGGGCACCTAGTATTATCTGTATTTCTCAAATCATGATGAATTCAATTACCCATGTCCTGAGATATTTGCCTAAATGTAATATGATAGGAAATACCTCTTCTATTCTATTGGTAACAACATAGGTTCTGCTTATACTACCATGCCTATGTTTGTTTGTTTACTTTGAACTGGTGATTGAACCCATGGGTATTCTACCTCTAAGTTACAACCCCAGCCCTTTTTATATTTTGTTTTGAAACAGGGTCTCACTAAGTTTCTGAGGCTGGCATTGAACCTATGATCCCCCTGTCTCAGCCTCTCAACTACTGAAATTACAGGTGTGTGCCACCATGCCTGGCTCATGCCTATCTTGATAGTGAAAGTAAATGCTAAATTTCAGTGAAGTACTTGCAAAAATAAAGGTGTGTCTCAGGATGGCCACATTCTCCCTAGTATGTTTATTCTTTACATTCTCCCCAACACCTCTTGAGATGGTCACAATCTTCCTTACATGTGCATTTCTTACTTTACTCCAAAAATCACCTGTCTCACGATATATGATATAGCTCACATTCTCCTTTGAGCAAGTATCTGCTTTTCTAAATAAATCTGTCTATATTTCCCATAGAAACAAACAAACAAAAAGATTTGCTTTTCTCCATCCAATCTCAATCTACAGACCCATGGGGAGTATCTAAATATCCCAATTTAAGAACCTCTATTTATGTATTCTGCATTAACATGAAAAGTAAAATATAACGTAATTAGAAGGTTATGATCTATTGTTTTCAGATACTAAGCTCTCTGGGGTTAGCATCCTTGGGGAGTATTTCAATTGATATGTGTAGCTCAAACTATATTAAGCATGCATATTATCAGATATAAAAGAGTTTCAAAAGTGTATATTTTGCATGTGGCCTAATCATCAATAGAATAGAATGGTAAGTCTTTACAGAAGATGCCAAATGGCTGGGCCCCTTGCCAGGTTTCCATTATATTGTCAAGGGAGGATAAGAAATGAAGCCATAGTTTAAGTGGAGAAATTTCATCTAAACAGCCAAAGGCAAATGCCCAACTCTTCAATAAATCACTTCAGTAAACATACAGAAAATCTTCTGCATAAATAACAGCACTGATTTCATGAATATTTGTGAGGAATAAATGAGTTAATATGTATATAACACCAAGTCATGCCTGATGCATAATGAAGCCTGTATTAGTGCTATTATTCCAGTGTAAGCTATTACTACCAAGTTGTACAAAAGTAAACTAACCATCTTCAAGGGGAGATTTTATTCATGTACAAGCAAATGTACATGCACACAGTCTTTTTAATGCTCAAGTGATTCCACCATGTACATGTCATACTTCACCGTGACTATATCAATAAACAACACATGCTTGAGATCATTCCTTAGAGAGTTGTCTCGTATTTTTTAAAATAATCTTTTGATAGCTGGGCATGTTGGCACACCCCTATAATCACAGTACTTGGGAGGCTGAGACTGGAGGATCACAGGTTGAAGGCCAACTTCAGCAACTTAGCAAGACCCTCAGTAACTTAAAGAGACCCTGTTTCAAAATAAATAAAAAAGGGTTGAGAGTATAGCTCAGGGGTGAATAACCCTGGATTCAATCCCAGTACCCAAAATAAAATGATCATTTTATTTTAGAATAATTTTAGCCTTCCTGAAAAGTTACAAAGATAGGACAGAGTTCCATAGGCCCTATACTCGGTTTCCCCTACTGTAAGCGTCTTACATTGTCAACACTAAGGGGCCAACAGTGGTACATTACTATTATCTGTATTCAAATTTCACTAGTTTCCCCTGAGGTCCATTTTTTGTTCCAGGAACCATATTACATTTAGTTGCTGTGTCTCCTGTAGTCTCCCCCACTCTGTGGTGGTTTCTCAGGTTGTCCTTGTTTTAGATGCCCGTGACAGTTTTGAGGAATGCTGATTAGGTATTTTGTAGAATGGCCCTCAGTTTGAGTTTGTCGATGTTTGTCTTCTGGTTATACTAGTTGGTGTGATTTGGGGAGCTTGACTACAATGGTGGAGTACCATTCTCATGACATTGCACCAAGAGTTGCTGTTATCAATGCGACTTATCACTGACCACGCAAACCTCAGTCTTCTGGACAAAGTAATGTTTGCCAGACTTTGCACTAACAAGTTACCTTTTTCTCTCTTTTCATGCTCTGTGTTTTGGAAACAAATCAATAAGAGCAGCCCAACTCAAGGGGTGGGAGGTTAAGCTCTACTTCTTTGACTGGAGGATATGCATGTGTGTGTGTGTGTTTAAGTACTCTGTATAGTCCATTCACTCTACATGACCTGTGAAAAATCTATCTTTGATTTCCATTTTCTCTAGAATAAAAATCAGAGCTATAGTTCTAAAAGATGCCTCCCCAAATCTAACTTTCCTCTCTAAATATATTTATTTTGAAATACCTCTCTTTATTGCCTAGAGCCCTCTTTTAGTTTGTTTTTAATAATTTTCTAGTATCTTTTTTGAGCATGTTTTGTGCAGATAGCTGCATTCAAAGCTAACTAATGTGTTGCTTTGCTAGCATTATAAATATTCACGGAAGAAGATCATTAAGCTACTTATCTGACAGCAAATTGTTTATTCTAAGTGACCAAATAATAGTCTTTCATAAAGCCATGTATTTGAAATTATTACTGTCTGGGGGTGCGACATTCTATCATTTGTAACATAAAACCTTAGTTTGTACTCATGTATTTTGAGACTTCTTATTCAATTAACAGATTATTGAGCTCCTGCTATTTTCTAGTTCTGGTTTGGTGGCGAGGTAGACAAATAATTTCCTGTTGTGAAGAGGTTCATGTTCCTCGTGTGAAACAGAATAAATACATTAAAAATGAATGGAAAAGATCATCAAATACTTTGAAGAAAATAGCCAGGGTGAAGTGCTAGTGAATAACTTGATCATGACGATGGCTGCTGTATGTGGCTACTGGTTCTGTGGTCAGGAAAGTCCTCAGAGGAAGACAGATGCACTGAAGCCTCAGTTTGCAGGAGCAGGCATGAGAAGCTGGGAGAAGAGCCCACCTGCAAACTCTAGAGTTGAGAGTGGATGCAGCAAATTCCAGGAGTGTGAGAACAGAGTAGTAGAGAAAGAATTACAGAGGTAGGCAGAGCCTGGTGCATGCAACCCTTCCCAGGCAGAGTTGCATTTTATGGAAAGTGTCTGGATGGTTTCAAGCAGGAGAACGAATGACATGATTTGATATGTATGTTTTAAAAGAACCTTTTAGGAGCAGATGTGGTGGTGCACACTTGTAATCCCAGTACTTGGGAGGCTGAAACAGGAGAATCGCTGGTTTGAGGCCAGTCTCAGCAACTAATAAAATTTTTTATTTTTTCAAAATAAAATAAAACAGGGCTAGGGGTGAAGCTCAGAGGTAGAGTGCCGCTGGTTTCAATCCTCTGTACCACAATAAATAAATAATAAAAGAAGGTTTTAGGTACTATATGAAACATGGATTATAGAGGAAGGAAGAAGAAGCAGGAATACAAATTAGGAGACCATTATGAGAGGTCATGGGAGAGATGGGTAATAACTTAGACTACAGGAGGAGGAGGGAGATGGACGAAAGTGGACAAATAGGATTGGTGGGTAGGTTAGAACTGTCACAGCTTGTATATGAGTTTTACTAACATTGCTGCAGCAAGGTGTCAGCAGGAAAGATACAGTGATTTGATGACATATAAACTGACTCAAATGTAGATCATGCTTCATGTGAGTCCAGTGCTAGAAATATTTGGCATGTGAAAAGTCTCATCAGCATTGTAGTTTCAATTAAGGCTTTTAAAAGAAGAGTGGTATCAAATAAATTAAGGAATCATGTCCACTATAGCGTAGAAATCTTACCAAGTTAATAAGCTCTTAATTTTTATTATCTAACACGTCAGCCATAACTACCAAGCACACAACATTAAGAATTTGTTTTTAGGGGCTAATAACAAACTGGGGAGTTAGTTATCCCATTTATTTGCTCATTAATCAGAAAATTCTCATCTTAGTTACAGTATTTCTGATGTAATGGTCACTATGATTTGGTTTTGTGTCATAATGATTCTTATAGTCAGCAAAGCAGAACAAGTTTTAACCATGTATTGATGTTTAACTTTGAAATCAATGAGAAAATACTTTATTTTTGTAGCTGTTACTTTCATGCAAATTGCCATTGGATAAAGGTTTTCACACAACTTATTTTGGCATAAATAACAAAGTATAGTCATAATTTTGATATTTTGAGTTATATAAAATATAGCAATTTTATGAGGACTTGGAATTTAGTATTATAATAATTATTTGTTTTAAAATTCGAAGGTAGTTTTCTTTCCCGTATGAAGAAGCAGTGCTGTTAGTATAAAAACACCTCATTAATCAAGCTTAATTTTTATGTTTTTGGTTAGGAACATTTTTGTATTGTAGAAATAAGAATTTGCTAAGGAATTGATAGATAAAGAGAAGGGAAAATTGCCTCTTTAATAAACTTTTAAACAGTACTGCATAAATAGATGAGTAACACCAAGATTAAGGATATTGTTGATATGCTGTCTATGGCTCTTGTCTGTTGATGGGATAGATATAGTTGGATTTTAATTTGATAACACTTAGTCGACTTAAGTTGTGTTATAATATACAGATGTTCCTACATCATTGGTTTTTTAAATGAAGATTCTGTATGCTGAAATGGGTTTCCCTATCAGGAACTAAGTTAGTTTCAAACAAAGAATTCTGCCCAATTGTAACGTTAGGAATGTAATTAACTCTTGTGTTGAATGTTGTGTTGTATCATCTCACTGTAAATAAAATATCAGTAATATTTTAATGAATGAAGTCCAGAAGTAGGAACCAAGCTCTGGGAAGAAAATATGTACTTTAAGAATTATGACCACTCCTTGGTGTTTTTCCAAAAAAAAATTTAATGTTAGTATACTATAGTGACACATGTATATTCATGTTTATAGCAGCATAATTAATTTACAATACCTAAATTATAGAACCAACCCAGGTGTCTATCAACAGATGAATAGATAGAGAAAAAATGTGGTATATACAAACAATGGAATGTTACTTAACCATAAAGAAGGACAAAATCATGTCATTTGTGGGAGAATGGATGGAACTACAGAATAGTATGCTGAGTGAGTTCAATTGGTCTCAGAAAATCAAGGGTTATATGTTTGCTTTCATATTTGGAAGCTAGAGAGAAGATAGAAAACATAAGGGACTTTGAATAATATAGAGAGAGACCTGTAGAATGGAAGGAAATTGGGAGAGAGAAATGCGGAGGGAAAAGAAAGAGGGAAGAGGAAGGAAACAATTCAAGTAATACTAAGGCACGGTATTGCTATCACTTTGACTAACATGGACAGGGAGGGAGGAGGTGGCATGTGGAAGGAAATACACCAAAAGCTGTGTGTAGGTATGTTTGTATCACATTGAACCTCACTATGATGTATAATTCCAATGCACTAATAAAATTATTTTAAGAAATTAAAAATAAAAGTAAAAAAATTATGAAAAAAGAAATATATAAAATTGCTTCAGCCCCTATAAGGAAATAATGCTTTGATATTTTATCTTGTCATTCTTTTTTATACTTTTATTGGTGCATTGTAATTATACATTATACTGAGCTATAGTGTGATAGGAATATACATGCGCACAATACTTGGTATAGTTCTCTCTGGATCTCCCCCTTACATATCATTGGGATTGATTGGTATTTATAATTTCATAAACACGTTAATTTCATTAACATTACTTAAACTGCCCCTTTCTTTACATTTCTATACCCCCTCCTCCCTCCCTTAAGCCCTCTCCAGCATTTCATTGGAGTCTCTGTTCCTTTATCTGAAATCTCTTTTTTCTCAATTTCTATCTAGGTTCCACATATGAGAGAAAACATACAACTATTCACTTTCTGAGACTGGCTAATCTTGCTTAGCATAATATATATATATATATATATATATATATATATATATATTTTTTTTTTTTTTTTTTTTTTTTTTTTTTTTTTTTTTTTTGCGGTACTGGGGATTGAACTCAGGGGCGTTCTACCTCCGAGCTATACCCCCAGCCCTATTTTTTTATTCTTTATTTTGAAACAGGGTCTCACTAAGTTGCGGAGTGCCTCACTAGGTAGCTGAGGCTGGCCGCGAACCGGATCCTCCGGTCTCAGCCTCCCGAATGCTGGGATTACAAGCGTGCGCCACCACACCTGGCTTAGCATAATATTTTCAAGTTCCATCCTTTTTCCTGCAAACGACATTATTTTGTTCTTTATGGCTGAGCTTCTGTGCAGCAAGGGAAACCACTTAAGAGAGAGCCTACAGAATGGGAAAAGATCTTTGCCAGCCCTTCCTCTCATAGAGAACTAATATCTAGAATATACAAAGAGCTTTATAAGTTGAACACTAAAAAAAAAAAAAAATAAAAAATGGACAATTGAACTATAAACGCTTCACAAAAGAAAAAGTACAAATGGCCAATAAATACAGGAAAAAATGTTTATCATCATTAGCAATCAGGGAAATGCAAATAAAAACTACACTGAGATTTCATCTAAGTCCTAAGATTTCATCTCAGCAACTAATTGCTTAGAATGGCAATATCAAGAACCCAAAGAATAATAAATGCTGGCACGGATGTGGGGAAATAGAAACTTGTACACTGTTAGTGGAACTGCAAACTAGTATAGCTGCTATGGAGATCAGCGTGGAGGTTTCACAGAAGACTGGGAATGGAACCACCATATGACCTAGCTATACCACTCTTGAGCATCTTTCCAAAGGAATTGAAGTCAGAATATTATAGTGATACATGCATATCCCTGTTTATAGCAGCATAATTCATAATAGCCAAATTATGGAATGAGCCTAGGTGTCCATCAACAGATGAATGAATCATAAAACGCTGGTATATACATACAATGGAATTTTATGTTGTTATTCTTAAGAAAGGATGTAGTTCCTGAAGCTCAAGTAGATTCTGTTCATATAGCCCGGTCAAAGAATATTAATAAGCTGAGCATGGTGGCACACGCTTGTTATTCCAGTACTTGAGAGGCTAGCCTCAGCTACTTAGTGAGGCCCTCTGCAACTTAGTGAGACCCTGTTTCAAAGTAATGAATAAAAAATGGGACTAGGGGTGTAGCTTGGAGGTAGAATGCTCCTGAGTCCAATTCCCAGTAACACACACACACACACACACATATAAAGAATTTTAATAATAAAAAAGAGTATTAATAATGAAAAAACCCAACCACAACCAAAGAATATTAATAATTAAAAACCCAACCAAAACCAAAAGTTGTCCTTATGAATCATGTTGATCCTTAGATTATATTTACTGCACAAAGAGGCAGGTTCTGTAGAGAGTAGCAAGTAGAGAGATGGCCATGATATAATCCTTTTCTAAAGAATTTAAATTTTTCCAAGTAGTCTTGGAATGAGAGTCCTACTCACATTCTGTTTTGAGCTCTTACTGTATGTGCTGTGGAGACCAAACAGCCTGTGAGGGGCACACACACACCGTGGGAACAACTAAGTCCATCCAAAAGAAGAATTCCACAGGGCGTGCTATTTGAGTTGATTCTTGAGGAATGCTCAGGATTTCACCAGGTGGATATGACTGGGAGAGAAAGCCTGGGGAAGCCAAAAAAGTGGGACATCAGTGACAGCACGTGTTCTGGCTCTTCTGTTACAGCCAGGGACTGGGCCCATCTCTCTGCTGGTCTCTGGGCAGCTCAGAGTGTCCTCAACAGAGAGGCTGCTAAATAAATACAGTCACATGGGTGGACAACATATTTGTATGCTGACGGTTTGCAGATTACTAATGTGTATTTGAATCAAACAAGGCAACAGAATCACATACACTATATTCATTTTATGGTATCTTGACAATCTGCTTTATTTGTTTTACATCTTGTTTGCAAATGCCTAATCTGAGTGCTTCTAGTCAGAAAGGGAAAGAACATGTTTGGCAGGAGGAAGAATTCATAAAAATTTCTCTGGATAAATGTTGCTAGACATCTCTGAGATGAGTTTTTGGTTTCTCGTCCCCTGGTCTACTGAGAGTCTGTAAGAGAACAGTTGGTTTATTGTTTCTATTTTTCCACACTTGGGGGCTTTCTTTAGTGGAGAGGAATGCTAAAAATCTAAAATATATATATATTTAAATAGCTGCATTTCTTTTTAAATTAGGAAAATTCCATATTCAGTGTGAATCTTTTTATATGCTATGGAGTCAATGTTTTATGTAAATAGTCTTTTTATAATTTACTGGTTTAAAAAACTTGGTTTTCTATGTATCTGGTTTAAGTTTTGAGTTTCCAGTTTCTTTGTCTACTAGAAGTCTGAAAAGGAACAATTTATTTATTATTTCTATTTTGAGGTACTCACTCTAGTGATGAGAGTGCTAACTAGAGTTTTCATGAGTATACTGGTACTCTTTACTTTTATGTGATATGTATTCAATTTTATATTTAAATAGATTTCCTGTTGCCAAGCATGGTGGCTCATGTCTTTAATCTTAATATTTGGAAGGCTGAGGCAGGTGGATCACAGATTAGAGAATAGCCTCAGCAACTTAGTGAGACCCTGTTTCAAAATAAAAAGAGCTGGGTGTAGCTCAGAGGTATAACGCTCCTGGCTTCAATCTCCAATACCAAAACAAACAACTGAACCAAAACTTCCTATAATTTACTTGCTTAAGAAGTATTGTATTTGTGTATATTAGATTTGCTTAAAGTAGAATATCCTATGGACTTTACATTATGACCAATGGGAAAATCTATGGATACTTCTCACCATTTGTTCTAAAACTCTTTATCAAAGGGCTGGGGCTGAGGCCTAGTGGCAGAGTACTTGCCTAGTATACATAAGACCCTAGATTTGATCCCTAGTACTGCAAAAAATAAATACATAAAATTCTTTCAAATTTAGAGGTTAGGTAACCCAGAAAATTATTTTTGACATGATATTAAGAATAAGAATTTGTACTAATATTGCTCACAATAATCTAATGGCTATGACAGGGCATAGAAAAAAGTTTCTGTGTTTGATTAGGGTGAGCATATTTGACACATAAAATATTGTCCTTCTTAATGATCATAACAGTGGATTATTTTGGACATACTTTAATTTCAGTGTTGGTGTTTCATTATTGTTGAGTGTTCAACCATTTCACAGCTTGTTTAAGATCTATTTCAAGCATTTGTTTTTTCCTTCTGAACAATTTCCCAACATCTCGTTATTAAGAGAACACTCAATGTGTAGAACGAATTCACATGTGCAAAACTGACAGTCCTAGGAGTGTTACATTCTCATTTGCCTTATAGTTTTATTCATGTCAGAAAAATAAATCTGTGTGTTTCCCTTTTTCCTCACTGAGTATCTTAGCAGGGATGCTGTACGTGATATTGCAAGCATGCCACTAGGAATATTAAAAAGGTTAAGAGCCTCAAGCTGAAAATGTAAGCTGAAAGGAAAGGATTCAATGTGATCTGTCAATCTGCCCTCTCTTTGCCTTTTAGCTCCTTTGACTTTCTTGTTGGCAGTATCCTGGGGGAAATGTGGAGCTCTTTTACCTGTTCATCAATTTTTTTAAAATTTGAAGATCACCAGTTCCAGCAAGGTGCTTGTGAAGGAGTCAGACAGCAAGTCTTTTCGTAGGCAAAATCAGCAGGACTAACCATTGTCAGCATCAAAGACTTCATCCCACTGAGACTATTGCTTTATCATCCTAGTCCAAACAAAGGAACACCTGAAATTAAAACAGGCAGATAAATTACAGATTACAAAATGGCAAAAACCCATAAAAATCCTCTATGTATGTGTGCATCTTACTTTTTATAGATATATATCTACTGAAAGAGGCACATATCCTTATCCTTATGGAGAGTCTGTGAAAAGTATAATAAATGAGCTAATGACATTGTTTTGCAAACTATGTACTAATGAATGACAGCATATTCTTGAAAGAATAAGATTAAAAAAATCAGGTACACATTGTGATCTGGACTCTTAAAAGGAAGCACATAAAGTCTTTAAATATATTCATTTTTAAAGAGAGCACCAGAAGTACCAAGCAGAATGCATAGACGATTAAATGTTGCCTAGTTTGCTAGGAGCAAGAGCAGCAGTGCAGGGATTAGCCCTAGACTGTGCACCTCTTTCCATGGCTCTAGCCCCTGCTTGAACTGTTTAGATAGAAATATTGAGAGGATTATAGGAGAAAAAATAGAAAGGGGACGCAGAAAGATTTATATAGGTAAGTGGACAGGTAAGGGAGGGTGAGAGGAGAGAAACTGATTTGGATTTTTCCTATTTCCATATAAAAATTAAAATGGGCAATTTCTTAATAATTTTTAGTTAAATAAAACTCTTCTATGAATATTATTTGCCCAATGTGAATATACAGGGGAAAAAGAGTTCCAGTGAGATATTAACATGCAACATCTTCTTTGTACTTTAGAGCATATAGAAAATTCATGCTGGGTGCCAGGTATGGTGGCACACGCCTGTAATCCCAGTACTTGGGAGGCTGAGACAGGAGGATCACAGGTTTGCAGCTAGCCTTAGCACCTTAGCAAGCCCCTTTTTCAAAATAAAAAATAAAATAGGGCTGGGATATAGATTGGAGGTAGAATGCCCCTGGGGTCAATCCCTAGTAGCACCCCCCCCCC
>PVLC010020663.1:8243-29073 GCA_004027655.1 Graphiurus murinus | reverse complement strand
AGCAAAGGAAACTATCAAGAACCTCAACAGAGAGCCCACAGAGTGGGAGAAAATTTTTGCCAGCTACTCTTCTGATAGAGGACTAATATCTAGGATATACAGAGAACTCAAGAAACTCACAGCTAAGAAAACAAATAACCCAATCAAAAAATGGGAAAAGGATCTAAATAGACACTTCACAAAAGAAGAAATACAAATGACCAATAAATTTATGAAGAATGTTCAACATCATTAGCAATCAGAGAGATGCAAATCAAGACTACCTTGAGATTTCACCTAACTCCAATCAGAATGGCAACCATCAAGAACACAAACAACAAATGCTGGCCAGGGTGTGGAGAAGTGGGAACCCTAATACATTGTCGGTGGGATTGCAAATTAGTGCAACCACTTTGGAAAATAATATGGTGGATCCTCAGAAGAATGGGAATGATCCTACCATATGATCCAGCAATACCTCTTCTGGTATCTACCCAAAAGAATGGAAACCAAACTATAAGACCAACTCATGTGTATCTATATTTATAGCTGCACAGTTTACAATTGCCAAACTATGGAACCAGCCAAGATGTCCATCAACAGATGAATGGATTACAAAACTATGGGACATGTACACAATGGAATTTTACTCAGCCATAAAGAAGAACAAAATCATGTTATTTGCAGGGAAATGGATGGAACTGGAAAACATTATGTTAAGTGAGATTAGTCAGTCACAAAAAGTAAAAAATCGAATGTTCTCCCTAATATGTGGAAGCTAGGGAAAAAAATGGGACATAAGAGGGACTCCAGATGAAGAAGGAGAATCCTTAGGTGAACAATCTCCAGACTTCGAGACACCAGTGTAGCCATAGCAGAAGAGTCAGTATAGTTACTCATATATGCAGATAGCAACTGCCAGGGGGGAAAGGACCCAGCTGGGCTCCCACAACTCCCCCATTTTTATTTTAAAATGGATGAAGGACTGTGCCTATCTTAGGTCGTTTTCTACCAGGTGCTTAATCTTACCCGTCATGGGGTCTCGATGAGTCATTCAATGAGCCCTGTCTTAGGCTGATATTGCCCTGAGAAAATCGAACCCGTCATTGACGACCAGGTGAAAGACCCTCCTACTTCTTAGAAAGCAAATATATGACCCTAAAGGATTATGGCTTTATGACTCTAGAAAGTTTGCTTAACCAGGCTATGTTAAGAATGTGGGCTATACATGTAAAACGAAGAAGTGGATACTATTTGTGATCTGACAATGATTAATATGTCATAAATGTCTATGTAACTCTGTTGTACTCAAGAAATGTATAAAAAACTCGTGCTGAAAAATAAATAAAATAAAAGATTACAAAAAATAAACAAAAAAAAAAGCAAAGAGGAAGCTCGTGTCTCAGGTGGCACAATCCTATCTGGTGAAGCTTCATGGTCCAAGATGCAAGATGCTGAACCCTCCTGAGTGGAAGACCACTTGCTGCATAAACCATTGGTGATCACAAATCCCTAAGTTTCCCAGAGAAGGAAAAAAATTAAGATATTTTTATCCCTGTTAAGAATGAAAAACAGCCAAGGAACCCAGGACTAAATTAACTCAAGTTAGGAAGCCAGTATATTCCTAAGTAATGAAGGCCTCTCTGGCACCTGGAGAAAGAAGAGTAAGATTGTAGTGCTGCCATTCTTAGTCTTCTCAACATCAATGCAGAGGCAAGGAGAGTGGCAAAGTGTAGCACTGAAAATTAAGGGTCTTCCTGTTCAACTCTGATGTCATCTCTATGTGAGGTGCTTGGTCCACAGCCTCTGAGGATAAGAGATACTGGAATTTTTACCTCTCACTGCAAAGCGCTTAGGGGAGGTTCATAGGAGGAGACTTGAAACATGGGTCCTTTACCTCTTGCATTATGTGTCCATGAGTATGAATTATAAATGAAGGAGGTCCTCATCATGTTCTGTTCCCTTCAGGAGTTGTGTAAAATAGAATCAGCTCATTAGATTTTTTTTCTCGTTTTTAAAGTCTTTAAATCTGCTTACCCAAGACATGTTTTAATGACATCCTTGAAAATAATTATGTTTTCAAAGTAGATAAGGGAGTGGCTGCTATAATCATTAGAATATAAGTATTTTCAAAGAATTTCATTACAAAAATTCCTGTGTAAATACATCAAGAGTTGTAAAAATGAGAAAATTCCATGAAACCCCCTCCACAAGACCTATCTATGGGCCATCCTTCCTTTTCTCCTTCAGTGTCTCACATTGCAACACTGTGGGTGACTAGAGAGAAAGACCTCACAGGGCTTACCTATCCTTCACCCTTTGTCACATTCTTGTCCTACCTTGTGAGAGTAAGAACAGGAAACGACTGTTTTTGTGATAGAAAATGTCTCTAGGAGGACATGCCGAGCTCACTGCCAGTCCTTCACATGTCAGATCTCAATATTTCCTGCACCCTCCATTGGAGTCTCTGGCTGTCTCCAGGGATCATGGATACGTAGGGACTTCTCCAGACACTTCAATATCTCCTAAGAGATGTTAGCAAGAAACTTATAATTGTTTTTGATAACTGTCATCTGGGAAAAAGTTCTCAGAAGTGTTCTCAGCTCCCCAAGCCTATCTGCCCTTTTCTACTACAGGTGCAGTGATAATTGCAGGTCTGAGGAGAGGTGAGGTCACCAAGTCTCAGACCTATATCTCAGGCACTGGCTGCCTCCTACCAGCATATAACTTGCTCATAGAGACTCTCCCACTGCGATCTCCATCCTGGAAAAGAGACAGAGTCCAGTGAGTACCTCCACTTTTACTGTGAGAAGCAGCATTTGTGAGGAAATATCCATCTCAGGAGCCTGGGTAAGTGATCCTATCAGAAACTGGGAGACTGAATTGAACCTGGATGAATGTGAAAGCCGCACAGGAAGTAGAAAAACTCCTGAGAAATGGGCTTAGCCAGAAAAGTGAAATGGGATTCTAGACCATGCACTGATCCACAATGGCTCCTAAATGATCTTAGCCTGATCCAAACTGATAGTAATTCCTGTGATTCAATTAAAATGCAAATAAAAACTTACTTTTTTGGTACTTTGGATTGAACCCAGGGACATTTCTACCTCTGAGCTAAACTCAATACCCTTTTCAATTTTTATTTTGAACAGGGCTTAGGGACTTGCTAAGTTGCTGAGGCTGGCTCCTAACCTGCTATCCTCTGGTCTCAGTCTTCAAGTACTGGGATTATAAGTGTGTGCCAGCATACTTGGCCCAAAACTGATTTGTAAGGGTGAGGATGTTGTTTTAAAATCAATCTGCCACTCAGTCTCCACATCCAAAATTCTAGCCTGAGTCTGAATTCAAGATGACTAGAGCAGGAGCAATCAACTCTCCATGCTTGTTGTAGAGAGAACAAAGACAATTCATTTGTCCTGTGCACACAGTGTGTCTGAATGATGTATGCATGAGCAGAGAGTTTTCTTTATGCTGGTTGTGATGCAGCTAACAGAGATATTCATTGCTTGACCAATTTCTCTTTTTGTACAAGGTAACAGCCATGCCCACGTCATGATTGTGAGGATCAAATAGTTTCCATGTGTGCTGCCTTTATTGTAGGAATTTATACGTAACTCAACCTTGTAAAAATTCACAAAACTTCCTAGGAAAAGGAAAATCATTTAGTAAATTTCCTTAGAGGGATTATGGTGAATGTGGAATGCTGAATTTCTATTGACAGGGCACATTCAGGGCATGTCACCTGTTCCCACGCAGGATCCTCTGGCTGGGACAGCCAGGAGCTTTCAGGATGGCAGCCAGTGGTGTGGCTGTAGGAATGATCTTCCTGTCCCAGACTGTGCTTGGAATTCTGGGCAATTCCTCTCTTCTCTACCATCACCTGTTCCTTTACTTCACTGGCTACAGTTCAAGGCCCACAGACTTGATTCTTAAGCACTTGATTGTTGCTAACATCTTAACTCTTCTATGTAAAGGTATTCCCCAGACAATGGAGGCTTTTGGTTTGAATGTTTTCCTTGGTGTCATCGGATGCAAACTACTTTTTTATCTTCACAGAGTGGGTAGAGATGTGTCCCTTGGCAGCACCTGCCTCTTGAGTGTCTTTCAGGCCATTACAATTAACCCCAAGGACTCCAAGTGGGCAGAGATTAAAGTGAAAACTGTCAGATACATTGGCTTCTCCATATGTCTCTGCTGGATCTTCCCCATCCTTGTAAATGTTTTTTTTCTCCTGTTTGTGACTGAAAAAATGAGCAATAAAAACATTACAAATTTTAAAGATTATGGATACTGTTCTAGTGTTCGCCATGACAGTAATACAGACACACTGTTCGCAGTATTGCTGTCCTTCCCTGACGTGGTGTACATGGGGCTCATGCTCTGGGCCAGCAGCTCCATGGTTTTCATTCTGTACAGGCACAAGCAGAGAATGAGACACATTCATAAGACTGTCTCTCTCAGATCCTCCCCTGTGACCAGAGCTACCATAACTATCCTCCTTCTGGTGAGCACCTTCGTCTGTTTCTACACGCTTTCCTGCATCTTCCAAGTTTGTTTGACTGTTACATATTATCCTGACTGGTTCCTGGTGAACATGGTTGTAATAGTGGCTGGGTGTTTCCCAACTGTCAGTCCCTTTCTGCTCATGAGCCGTGACGCTAGTGCTTCCAGGCACTGCTTTGCCTGGAATTGCAATAGAAAAACATCTAATTTTGTGAGGAACATGTAAGTGTTAAGATTTGCATGAAATTGTATTGTTAATTCACTCATTCCCACAATGATTAAAGAGTCACATCAGAATGTATTGATATACACACATGTACACACAGACATACATGTCTGTACGCTAATGTAGTTTGTGTATGTGTGCAGTTGCATGTGTTTTTGCATATATTTGAGATTATATTGATTGTTCATGAAGCAATATTAGACAGCACATAAAAAATTTGTAATTTAGATTTTTTTAATGATACTTCAGAAAACACTGACCATCTGTTTTAGTGTAAGATGTATTTTATTTGAGGCTTATTTATTTGGTCATTCTGGTTGATTAACTGGTTAAAATCCATTGAATATATATTGTATTTATCTCCTTCAATTCTTATGTCTTGATTGTCTCTGTAGAGAGATGTACTGCTATTCAACATGAGTCTCCTTAGATTAGGTATTTCTCCTGAACAAATTTGTTCAAATTAATAGAGTCAAATAATTTTGGATTATAAACGATAGTGTTCTCATATATAATTTAATACTGAATATAATTGGACAAATTTACCAACAAAACATGCGATGGTTGATGAAATTTGTTCCATTTCCATGAACTTTCTGTGCTGATTTATTTTGTGTCATTTGTTTTCTTTTTTAACATACTGTTATTTGGTCAGTATAATTATACATCATATTGTGGTATAGAGTGATACATGCACACAATTCTTATAGCAGTTTTTTCAGGGTTCTATTCACCTTCTTTATAAATGTCTTTGAGATCGAAATTGGTACTTTCGTATACATAAATAGCATTATTTTGACTGCCATATTTTTTTTACATATTCATCCTTCCCTAAACCCCCTCTATCACTCCATTGCCATCTCTGTTCTTTTACCTGATGTTACCCTTGTTTCTGCATTTCTTTCTAGCTTCCACATATAAGAAAACACATACATCAATTCGTTTTTTGAGACTGGCTCATCTCACTTAGCATAATATTCTCAAGGTCCATCCAATTTTCTGCAAGTTACATGAATTTGTTCTTCTTTCTCACTGAATAAAGTTCCACTGTGTGTATATACCATAGTTTTGTGATTCATTCAACTGCTGAGGGACACTGAAGCTGATTCCATAATTTGTCTATTGTGAATTTTGCTGCTATAAACATGAATATATATTGCTATTATAATCTGATTTCAATTCTTTTGGAAAGATGCCCAGGAGTACTATCACTGGGTCATATCGTAGTTGCATTCTCAATCTTCTAAGAAGCCTCCACGTTATCTCCATAGCACCTGAACTAGTTTGCAGTCCCATCAGCAGTGTTTAGAGTTCCTATTTCCTCACATTCTGGTCAGCATGTGTTATTGTTTGTGTTCTTGATGATAGCCATTCTAATTGGAGTTAGATGTAATCTTATTGTAGTTTTGATTTGCATTTTCATCAGTCTCTTTAGGGTCTCCTTGCTTTTTTTTTTTTTTTTTAGTTACAAGTTATGACCTTGTTTGTTTTTATTTATTGTCTTCTTCACAAAATATAAACACCTATATTTTTCATCTCCACATACAAGCAGGCCCACAAACCAGGAGTTCAATCTCTGTTTCTTGAGAATTTATTAATTCTAATTTTATAGATTATGAAGTTAAAGCCCAGAAGGGTAAGTAAATAGAATAAAGTTACCCAGCTATCAGGTGGTAGAACTAAAATTTGCACTTAGGCCTTCTGGCATTTTTTAAAATATAATATTTTTATGATGAAATATTTGTCCTTACTAGAAATAATAACTAATGATAAAAGAATACATATTAGGTAGATCCTGATAATTTATGTGATATTTTCCCATGTACTCCAAAAACTGCCAAAGAAAGAAAACTAAACTTGAAACCTAAAAACAAAAAATAGAAAATGAATAAGATTGGGGATACATCATATCAGTCTAACAGTGCCTGCAGATTCTATTTGGATTGCCTTGCATGCAGGCTAATTGTCACATTTGAGAAGACCTTGTTGTATAAGTTGAGGATCACCAGAAATTGTAATTTTGCCAAATACTTTGCCAACTGCCCTGTATCCTCACTAGTTATGTCTCTTGAGCCTTGACAATTTTTTTATCTCCTTTGTATATCTGTGTAAGTTGAAAGTCCATCTTCTGTACTGGTCTATGGGTACCCCATGTTAATTGGATATGCACCTTCCTGGGGCAGAGACACTTGACAAAGAAGGTGTGGAAATAAAGATGAAATAGAGATGTTGATCCTGGGGGAGAGCCTAGCTTCTGAATGTGCTTTCTGTGTGCCCCTGGAAAAGTCTGCATGTCTAGGACATTCCATCCTGTATTTCCTCATTCATAATTGGACTTGCTCTGTTGTCTCCTTGCTTTTGACATAGGATTTATAGGTATTTTGAAAACTCATCACACTTTAAAGTGATTAAGAATTTTTAGCTCCTTTTTGATATATGTCATGATTTCAATATATTTTACTTGCTAATATGTACTTGTTAATACAATTTTATGCACAGATTGTGCATGAACTGCTCAAGATTACACAGACTGAGCAAACCACTGCTAGCAACTCCTATGTCATAACCCAATCTGTTCACTTCTCTGAGGCTCCTCATGCCCCCCGTCACACATAGCTGCATCTGTCATTTTCTTTCAAGTTTTCCTGGTCATTGTGTCTCTTCTACCTCTTTCAGTCCTAACCACCCCACCCCACCCCACCCCACCACACCACATACTTGAGGTATCTTGGCAACAGGAGTCTTCCCTGGGATGGGACTGTGGGCAGATGGTGGAGCAGAAGGCACAAGAATAGATCTCATCACCTAGAACTGTTGCACTGACATTATCTGCCTGGTATAGTTATTTTGAAACTCTGTAGTCTTTCCCTCTTTTATTTTTTTATTGGTGCATTGTGATCATATATCTTAATGAGGTACAAGCTGGTAGAGGCATACTTGCACAGAGTAGTCATTTAACTCTTCCCCAGTTCCTGCTCTATTCCCTCCCGCCTCCCTCCTTCTCATGTTCAGCTTGTCTTAGTGATTGACTTTGATATATTTGTGAATGTATATCATGTGTATTAGGGTGCTCCCTCTCCCCCCTCCCATCAACTTCAGTTAAGTCACCTTCTTTGCTTGTCTAAGGTTTCTCTTTCTTTGTATAGAGTCCCTCCTTTGACCCACTTCCTCCCTAGCTTCAGCATATTAGGGAGAACATCCGGTTTTTCACTTTTTGTGACTGACTAATCTCACTTAACATAATGTTTTCTAGTTCCATCCATTTCCCTGCAAATGACATGTTTTCCTCCTTCTTTACGGCAGAGTAAAATTCCATTGTGTTAATATCCCACAGTTTTGTAATCCATTCATCTGTTGATGGACATCTTGACTGGTTCCATAGTTTGGCAATTGTGTATTGTGTAGCTATAAACATAGATATACATGCATTAGTCTGGTGATTTGATTTCCATTCTTTTGGGTAGATACCCAGAAGTGGTATTGCTGGATCATATGGTAGGTTCATTCCCATTCATCTGAGGATCCTCCATACTGTTCTTCAAAGTGACTGCACTAATCTGCAGTCCCACTCACAATGTACTAGGGTTCCACTTTTCCAAACCCTCTCCAGACTTTATTGTTGTTTGTGTTTTGAATGATTGCCATTCTGATTGGGGTTAGGTGAAATCTCAGAGTTGTTTTGATTTGCATCTCTCTGATTGCTAATGATGTTGAACATTTCCTCATGCATTTATTGGCCATTTGTATTTCTTCTTTTGTGAAGTATCGATTTAGTTCACTTGCTCATTTCTTGTTGGGTTGTTTGTTTTCTTAGTAGTATTTTTCTTGATCCACCTTGAGTAAATATTAGTCCTCTATTGGAGGAGTAGTTGGTAAAAGTTTTCTCCCATTCTGTGGGCTCTCTGTTGAGGTTCTTGATAGCTTCCTTTGCTTTATAGAAGCTCTTCAATTTAATGTAATACCATGTACTGATCTTCCTTTGAATTTCTTGTGCCTTTGGGGTCTTGTTGGGAAAGTTTTACTTGTGCCTATGTGATGAAGTGTTGGACCTATGCCTTCTTCAAGTAGCTGCAAGGTCTTTGGTTTGACTTCCAGATATTTGATCAATCTTGAATTGACTCTTGTGCAGGGTGAGAAAATGGGGCTTATTTCCATTTTTCTGCATATGTTTCACCAGTTTTGCCAACACCATTTGTTGAAGAGGCTATCATTTTTCCAGTGTATGTTTTTGGCTCCTTTGTCAAAAATCCATTGGCTGTAAGTGTGTGGATTTTCTTGCTTGCAAAATTACCCCCAAACTGCCTGTGAGCAGTATTAACCTATAAAATGCATAATTTCCTAAATCGGGGTGCAGCTCTCTACACAGTGTGCTGAGTGAAGTTGCAGTTGCCACATCTAATAAATCCTTTTACTTCTTAACCAGTGACTTTGAGTCCCTGTCTCACAGTGGGATATAGCATTTAGAGGCCCCAGTGACATTTAATAGGGATCCCGGACCTTGAAACAGAACTTGCTGCATTCCTCTTGGGGAAGAGAGCCTGCTCAGGGGGCGGCCACTGAGAAACATTCCTCATCCCTGGGGAGGGCTTCTTCTGTGGGGTCAAATGCACTCCCTGACCAATGTGTGAGGAGAGAATCAGGAAAAGTCCTCTGAAGGCATCTGGTGAGTCGACTCTTCTGATAGGAGCAGAGGAAGGCTGGACACAGCAGTACTTCACTGTCCTAGAAGCAGGATAAGATGCTGTTCTCCTTGTTAGTTTGGTTAATTTTTACCCTGAGTTATCTTACCAGGCAAATTTTGTGGTGTGTTTTGTTTCTGTTGGTTTTATAGTTTGTCTTCTTCTTTGTAGTTCATATTGTCTGTCTTCTGTGTGACCGATTATTTTGTCTATGGTAGATAGTCCCAACTAAAATTGGACATAGTACTCAATTGAGACCACTCAGGAAAAGCTTTTGTCCATCTGGACTGAGGAGGCTGAATGCTGACTTGGCTTGCTTTGAGCAAGTAGCTATTGGGCAATTCCTCCTAGAGGTCCTAAACTTCTGGACTTACGTAAACCCTGAGTCTCTGAGTACTCAAATTAGAAAATTTGGTCCTTTTTCTGTTGAAATTAAAGAACAATAGGGCTTATGTGTATGGTCTAAGTGCATTTGACAGACACCACTCAAAGGCATGGGCCTATCACTAAAGAGCAACCTTGTGAAGCTTGGGGCTCTGGTAGGCCATTAAAAGTGGGTTATTGATGGTGCTAGTCTTGCACTAAAGCCATACATGTGTGGTGGATGGGTTGAAACTCTCACAAAGCCAATACATACCCAAAAGACACAGGTAATTCTAGTCACTGACTTAGTCTGACCAGAAAAATCAACCTTAAGACCTGGAGGTAGTATTTGGTGGTGTGAGGGAACCTAAAAATCCATAGGGGAAAAAAATTATTAATCAATAATAATGGTGTCACTCACATTATCTGTGACCGCCAAATATGGGGCAAGCTGAGTCCATTTCTCCTATTTCATTGTTCTTAGACTATTTCTCTTCCTTCCAGAAAAAAGAGCTACAATATGGGTAACCTGTCTCCAGAGACCACCTGCAGACACTTTGCAAGCTCAAATGGCCTACTTTCTCAATGGGATGGCCTTCAAAAGGATCCTTTTCCCTTCCCCTTTTATATAAGGTTAAGAAAGTTATTTTGGCTCACCAGGTCACCTTCACCAAGTACTCTATATCCTAACTTGGATTGATTTGATTTCTAATAATCATTCATGGGTCAAAAATTATATTAAGAAGTTTCCCCTGGTTCCTATCCTCATTTCAAAACCCTTAAAACAAAAGAAATCTCTGGTATTGTGGGAAGATTCCTAGAGTGCCGAAATAGACTCTTGCCTCTCCAGCTTATCACCACCCCCTTATGCAACAGTACCCCCAGTGTTTGGGCATTCTGATCCCAGACCCTCAACACCCAGTCCTCTATTTCCTGACTCCTCAGTATCTAGACTACCCAACTCAGGACCCATGTCTCCCAGCGCACCCATATTGAGCCTGTCTTGAACACGGGCTGGAGCCTCTTATGGAAGTATGGCACAATCTCAGCCCCTGCTCTTCTGCCTTTATGATTGGTGCCTGGGCCAAGGTAGGGCAATTAATGTCTGTCCACTTTTCAACAACTGATTTATATAACTGGAAACTCCCAAATCCCTCCTTCTCTGAGAAGCCTCAGATACTTATACACTTATTAGAAACTATTTTCTTTACCTGTCAACCCACATGGGATGATTGTCAATAGATTCTTCAAATCTTATTTACTTAAGAGGAAAGGGAGGGAGCCTACAATGTTTCAGTCCCTGATGGAACACCTACTTTGGACCTCCAGTGCCTAGAACATGTGGTCTGTTCTAGTTGACCTAAGTGGGACTACAATTCAGATATGAGTAAGGAGACAATAGCTAGATACCAACAGACTCTGCTTGGAGGAGTCAGGACAGCTACCCAAAAACCCATTAACATGTCAAAGGTAAATGATGTGGTACAGGTGAATCTCCAATTCTTTGTTAATATGACTAATCAAGGCTTATCAAGTTTTTATACCCCTAAACACCAAGACTCCCCCCCAAAACTTCAAAAGCTAAGAGGATTTATGGACAAACTCAGATGGAGTAAAAGGTCAGTTAACGTGGACTTGACTTACCCAGGGGTTTAAAATTTCCCCCATTTTCTTTTTCTTTTTTTTCCCCATTTTGTTTGATAAAGCATTAAACCAGGACTTGGCAACCTTTAAAATCTCTCATCCCCAGTTGACCCTACTCCAATATGTAAATAATCTGCTTCTGGCACTTGATTCTTTAAAATCCTGTAAAAAAGAAACAGTCTACTACAGGAACTAGATTGACTAGGATATCGAGTATCAACCAAAAAGGCCCAATTGTGCCAAACAAAAGTTACCTTTTTAGGATATAAATTAGAGAAAAAAAAACTCTGTCAAAACAAAAGATTAAGCCGGGCATGGTGGCGCACGCCTGTAATCTCAGCATTTGGGAGGCTGGGAGTGGAGGACCGGGGTTCTCGGCCAGCCTCAGCTACCTAGTGAGGCACTCCACAACTTAGTGAGACCCTGTTTCAAAATAAAGAATAAAAAATAGGACTGGTGGTATAGCTCGGAGATAGAATGCCCCTAAATTCAATCCCCAATACCGCAAAAAAAAAAAAAAAAAAAAAAGATTAAGGCTATACTCCATATATATATACCCACAACCAAAAGAAAAGACAGGTACAGAAATTTCTGGGGGGCCACAGGCTACTGTTGTCTCTGGATACTGGTATTCACAATAATAGCAAAACCCCTGTACAAAGTCATAGCTGGTGAAGACACTCCTTTAATCTGGAAAGATAAAGAGAAACAGACCTTCAACAGCCTTAAATCGGCACTAGTCTCAGCTCCAGCACTGGCTCTTCCTATCTTTTATAAACCCTTTATCCTATTTGTGGCAGATAAAGGGGGAGTGGCAAAAGGAGTGTTAGTACAGAACCTAGGACCATGGAAATGACCAGTAGCCTACCTTTCAAAAAGACTGGACTCAGTAGCAACACGATAGTCAAGCTGCCTAAGAGCTATTACAGAGACATCCATGTTGGTAAAGGAGGCTGACACATAGAGTTTGGAACAAAACTTAATTATCCATGGTCCTCATGCTGTAAAAACCCTATTGAGGGGACCACCAGATGATTGTCAGAAGCTAAAATTACCCAGTACAGTTCCAGCTCCTAAACCAGCCAGCCTCCATTTGGTTCATAGGGAGCACTAAACCTAGCCACCCTCCTGCGTGATGCTAAAGAACAAGCTCCCTCTCATGACTGCCAGGATATCCTGGACATCACCAATGGCACCAGAGAGGATCTCACTGACCAATCCTTGCTCAGGCCAGACAGAAGCAGTTTCGTTGAGCATGGAATCAGGTATGCTGGAGCTGCAGTAGTAAGCCAGTCTGGGGTAATATGTGCTTAGGCATTCAAACATGGCACCTCTGCCCAAAAAGATAAACTGCTAACCTTGACCCAGGAATTAAGGCTAAAAAAAGAAAAAGCCTGTCAACATCAATACAGACAGCCAGTACACCTTTGCCATGGCCCATGTTCATGGGGCAATCTACCAGGAAAGGGAACTCTTAACTTCAAATGAACAGCATATTAAAAATGTGCTAAAAGTTCTGGACTTACTTAAGGGAATATGGTTCCCTCAAAATGTAGCCATAATTCATCATCGAGGACACCAAAAGATACCTCACCTAAGATTAAGGGAAAACAAGCAGCAGTTTGCACTGCAAAAAAAGCAACAAGTGGAGAGGTGACCCCCATGTCGTTTCTGGGGTTTGTTACTCCTCTCCTAAAAATACCCTACAGCCCTAAGTATGCCCTATCAGACTTAAAAGTTCTAAAAAGTTGACTTCACTGAGGTAAAACCTGGACAAGAAGAGTACGAGTACCTTTTAATCTGCATTTGACCACTATCTACCTCCAGAATCTGTCTTCCCCCCAAAATACTTCCCTTTTCCCTAAAATACCTCCTTCTAAATCTTGTATAGACAGTCTTCTGTGTCTATTACCAACAAGTGACCTTTATGACTATTGTCCCAAACTTCCCATCCCCATCACCCCTTCATTCTCACATATACTTGCCTCTCTGTGTCCTTGGAATCAAACATGCTCCACACCCTGAACTCTCTTCTGCACACCGAGACCCTCATGCTCTTAGTCCTGGAGATGCACTAAAGCCCTCTACAACATTTAATACCCATCTGTCTTTTTCCTCTCAGGTTCCCTCTTCTCTGCACTCTGTTCCCCTGTGTCTTCTCTGCACTCTATTGCCCCATGCCCACAGACTTTCTGCACCACCCCCTTATTTTTAAGCCTCTATCTTTTTTTCCCTTTCTTATCCCATTGTAGCATATACACATGAACCATCTGTCATCCAAACGTGAAAACACGAAAACCTCACCCCAATGTGAGGTGGAAATACTCTTACCTATTTTTAAGGTTGTTGCTATAGTATGCATGTTGAATATTCTCACAGATTCATGATTTGAAGGCCCAGTTCCCAGAGTGAAGCTATTGAGAGCTGGTGGGACCTTTAAGAGGTAAGACCTCATAGGAAATCTTGAGGTCATTGAGGGTGCATACTTGAAAGGGATTGTGGGATTACAGCATCTTCTTCTTTCTTTCCTTCCTGACTGGTGGGGTGACAAGTTTCGCCTAGCCACATGATCCCATTATGATGTGCTGCCTTGCCACAGGCCCTAAGTAACTCGTTCAAGTAATCGTGGATAGAATGTTCAAAATGATGATCCAAAACTGCTATTTCATTATTAAGTGAATTATCTTCTCTTCTGTTACAATGGTCTATGTGCCTGTTTTTGTGCCAATACCATGCTGTTTTAATTACTATTGCTCTATAGTATAATTTGAAGCCAGGAATCTGCTATTTCTGTTCATCTGAAAGTTATCTATCCCCTCCTAGGAAGATCATCATTTTCAACAAATAAAAAGATTCACTCCAGGTAGACAAATGTATCACTTCTCATGCTAGGTCATCCTCTGAAGTAGGTGTCTATTTCTCAATATCAAGGATGTTTACTCTTCTCAAACACAAATATATTTTGTTGTAAAAATAGCCCATTTTTTTCTTGGGATATGCTTGGGTGCAGCTGTTCAGGGGATCTGGGGCTGAAGGGAAGGATGGCATCAACTTTTAAATATACTGGAAGCCTGTCCTTGCTTCTAATGCCACCCAGGGCCATGGAGGAGGGAAAAAATCACAGTCAAATCATTATACACACACACACACACACACACACACAATAGCAGAGAGGGAGAGGAAGAGGGGGGAGGGAGAGAGTAGAAAGCATATGAGCTACTTACGAGCCTTAGAGCCCATTGGTGTATGTAGTACAATAATGGGAAGACTTGTAAGGAAGGTGATTTCAGGAGGGAGATGAGGAGGAGAAAAGGGAGACTTGATGAAGGAAACCATTCAAATAATCCAATTTATTTATGTGAAGTTCTAAATACCAATTTCAATATTGTGAACAGGGAGGAGGAAGGAACGTGGTGGAATCCAGTGAGAAACCTGCAGAGTCAGTTTGCATTTATAATTTTATCACACTGAACCTCAATATTATGTATAATTACAATGCACCAGTGGATGCACCTTAAGAAATGGTAAGAAATGGCCTGCATAAACACATTGAGGGACATGTCAAAATGAAAAAATTCAATGATGTGCCAACCCTAGGACTTGACTAGTGCTGTGCTTCCTTCAAAGTCACATGTTATATCGCTGTGGGGTGATTAGAGCTACAGACCTTATGGGGTTTATCTCTCTTTCACCCAATGCCACATTTCTCTTCCATCCACCAAAATGAAAAAGAAGAGTTGACTCAATTTGGTGTAGAAAACTTCTCAGGAATGAAAAAAGAGAGAGAGAGAGAGAGAGAGAGAGAGAGAGAGAGAGAGAGAGAGAGAGAGAGAGAGAGAGAAAATGCCTAGCTCACAGCCAGTCCTTAACATGTCAGACGTATTTTCTGCTGCCTCTTTGGGAGACACTGTCTACCTCCAAGGACCATAGATAAGTAAGAACTTCTCCAAACACTCCTGTATCCCCACAAGACATGCTAGTAAGAACTTATAATTGTTTGTCATAACTGTCACCTGGGAAAAAAGTTTTGAGAAATAGTCCCATTTCCTGAATCCTGCATGCCTATTGCTACTAAAGGCTCAGTGATAATTGCAGGTCTGAGGAGGTGAGGTTACTGATTCTCAGAGCCATATCTCAGGAGCCAGCTGCCTCCTTTCAGCACAAACTGCCCAGAGTCCTCTGCACTGCGATCTCCATTCTGGCAAAGAGATGGAGGCTGGTGAGTATTTTCACTTTCAGCCTGGGAGGCAACATCTATGAGAGAAAACCCATTTCAAGAGAAAAAGAGGATTCCAGATTGAACCTGGGTGAATGTCAAAGCCACATAGGAAGAAGAAACCTTGCTGAGGAACAGGCTTACGCAGTAAAAGAGACAGGATTCTAGACACTGCTCTGATTCCTGAGGGCTCTTAATTTAACTCAACGTGATGTTTGTAGACAGACAGTGATCTCTTTGGGTTATTTCAAGTGAAGATGAAAACTTTTTTTTTTAAATGCTTAAGATGTTCTTTTAAAATCAATCTGCTTCTCAGCCTCCAGTGCCAAAATCCTAGCCTGAGTCTTCAGGATTCGTAGAAATAGACCTATAATCTTATCATTTTCAGTGAAAAGAGTAAGAAGAATATTCACAAATCATGTAGTATTGCATAGAAAGTGATATAGGCAGCGACTGCTTGAGTAGATGCTTTTCTGTAAGTCTGAGTAGGATGCAGTTAGACCGCAATTGTATCAATTCTGAAAACATCTGTGGTCTGTGATTAAGTTGAGGCTATTTCCTTTTATTAGCATGATAAACAGACTTTTCGGGAAGAGTGATTTAATTATTATAGCTATGTTAAACCACCTTCAGATATCTGTCAGCTTATTTTCACCTGTGGAAAAACATTCTCCTCATTGTAACAAATGCACAGTCTGGCATAGGAATTTACTCCCGGTGAAGGCTCTGAGTATGCAGGGCCTATCCTGGAAATCGCCTCACCTTCTGGTCAATTTTTCTAGAACATTAAAATGTCACTATCAATAAGGTATATTAAATATACACATTAGAATGACAAGAAAACATCTAATATTTGAAATTTTTAAAATGCAGAAGTCTTTATGCCAAACACATGCTGGTTTACATACTGGGATCCAGATAAAATATCAGTTACCCATCTCGCTTTCTGGAAAGAGGTTTATGTAAGTCAGGTATTAATTAATTAACACATGAAAGTGTCACCAACAATCAGTAATAGTTTTGTTTCTACCATACACACTTTTATCACAGTTGGTATTTTATATCCTAAAGCTTAGGACATGGCAGGTGGTTGTGGAACAATTCCTATGACAGGCGGCACTGTACTTGGTTTCCAACATAAACCCAGGTGAGTCACACGGTAGCTCTCCTGATGTGGAGTCCTCATGGCCTCGTTGCACAGAACTCAGCAGGGGCCAGCCGTCTGCAGTGTTATCCTTCCCTCCTAGTATCTACATTTGTTAAAATCCCTAAATGTTTCCTCAGAATTAATATTGGCTTCTAGAACAAATCTTCTTAACTTAATGGAAACTTATTTCAAAAAGGTCATAAAACATTATTTTAGAATATGATGCTAATACAGAAAAAGAAAATTAAATATAAAACTGTATTTCTTGAAGAACCCAGTGAAGCAGCCTTTAGGGAAGTATGGTGGTCACTATACTCCCACTCAGTGACCACTCAGCCAGTTTCCAGTCCCCTCTCTACCATGATCTTAGAGAAACACTTAACCTCTGTGTGCCCAAGGTCTCTACTTCTTTAGGTAAGGTCACAGCATATGCGGTGCCTGCCTCATGATCATGAAGATTCGAGAAGTCTCCCTGTGGGCTGCCTTCAAAATAGGGATTTACATATAGTGCAAGCTTTTGCAAATTCACAAAAGCCTCCTAGAAATCTCTTGGTAAAAGAAAACATTACCTGAATTTCCTCAGGAGGCCTCTGCCAAATGCAGAACGCTGGATTTCTATTGACAGGATACATGGAACCCGGACCCTGTGTTCCAATACCAGACCTGCTGGCTGAGACAACAAGGACCTGGCAGGATGGCAGCCAGTGATGTGTCTGTAGGAATGATCCTCTTATCCAAGACTGTGCTTGAAATTCTGGGCAATTCCTTTCTTTCCTGTCATCTCCTGTTTCTTTACTTCACTGGCTGCAGATTAAGGCCCATACACTTGATTCTGAAGCACCTGATTCCTGCCAACAACTTAAGTCTCCTGTGTAAAGGAAATCCCCAAACAATGGTGACTCTTGATTTGAAAAATTTTCAGTAATATTGATTGCAAATTAACTTTTTCCTTTCACAGAGTGGGCAGGAGTGTGTCCATGAGCAGTACCTGCCTCCTGAGTGTCTTCCAGGCCATAGCCATCAGCCCCAGGGACTCCAGGTGGGCAGAGCTTAAAGTGAAAGCTCTTTGGTACGTTGGTCCTTCCATATTCCTGAGCTGGATCCTGCATATTAATGTAAATTTTGTTTTTCTTGAATGTATGACTGGAAAGGGGAGCATCAACAATGTCACAAACCTAAAAGATTTTGGATCCTCTTCTGCTGTTTGTCATGACAAAACCACTGGCACACTGTTTTCAGCATTGCTATTATTCCCTGATGTGGTGTGTGTTTGGCTCATGCTCTGTGCCAGCAGCTCCATGGCTTTCATCCTGTACAGGCACATGCAGAGAATGTGACACATTCAGAAGACTATCTCCTCCAGATCCTTCCCTGAGTCCAGAGCTACCAAACTCATCCTCCTCCTAGTGAGCACCTTTGTCTATTTTTCGACACTTTCCAACATCTTCACCATTTGTTTGACTGCTATTTATAATCCCAACTGAGTCTTGGTGCACATGGCTGTAAGGGTGGCTGGGTATTTTCCAACTGTTAATTTTTGTTTATACCCTACATGCTTTTATCAGGTATTCTGTTTTTGTCCCAAAGCATAGGACATGGCATGCGATTGTGGAACAATTCCTGTGATAGGCAGCACTGTACTTGGATCATAACATAAACCCAGGTGAGTCTCAGGAGCTCTCCTGACATGGAGTCCCATGGCCTCATTGCACAGAACTGGTCAGGGGGCAGCTGCCTGAGGTGCTATCCTTCCATCAGAGAATTTACCCTCACAATTGATGTTTTCCTATAGAATAAATCTTTACAAGCAATCGGAACTTCCCCCCCCCCCAAAGGAATAAACTATGACCAGTTTATAAGATAATAATTCTGTGGAAAAGCAAAACAAAATATTGCATTGGATTTCTTCAAGAACCCAACTGACCTGTTTTAGGGAAGCATGGTGGTCACTATACTTCCTGGGACCCCTCAGCTAGTTTCAAATCCACTCTAGACCCTGGTCAGAGTAGGAATTTAGACAGGAACTTGACCTCTGTGTTCCCATGTTCTCCTCATCAATATACAAGGTCACAGCAGTGCTGCCTCATGGTTGTGAAGTGTCCAGTAGTCTCCATGTGTGCTGCCTTCATAGGAGGAATTTACACATAATTCATGTTCTTAAACACCCAAAAAACCTCCTAGAAACTTCCTAGTAAAAGAAGAAACATTTAGTAACTTTCCTCAGAGGGACTATGGTGAATGTGGAATGCTGAATTTCTATTGACAGGATACATGCAGCCCAGGCCTCCTGTTCCCATGCAGGACCCTTGGGCTGGGACAGCAGGGAACTTGCAGGATGGCTGCTAGTGGTGTGGCTGTAGGAATGATCATCCTGTCTCAGACTGTACTTGGAATTCTGGGCAATTCCTCTCTTCTCTACCATCACCTGTTCCTTTACTTCACTGACTGCAGGTTAAAACCCACAGACTTCATTCTTGAGAACTTGATTGTCGCTAACATCTTAACTCTTCTATGTAAAGGTATTCCCCAGACAATGGAGGCTTTTGGTTTGAATGTTTTTCTTGGTGACATTGGATGCAAACTACATTTTTACCTTCACAGAGTGGGTAGAGGTGTGTCCATTGGCAGCACCTGCCTCCTGAGTGTCTTCCAGGCCATTACAATCAGCCTCAGGGACTCCAGGTGGGCAGAGCATAAAGTGAAAGCTCCCAGGTACATTGGCTCCTTCATTTTCCTGAGCTGGATACTGCATATTAATGTAAATTTTGTTTTTCTTGCACATATGACTGGAAAGGGGAGCAACAATGTCACAAACCTAAAAGATTTTGGATCCTGTTCTGCTATTCGTCATGACAAAACCACTGACACACTGTTTGCAGCATTGCTATTATTCCCTGATGTGGTGTGTGTGGGGCTCATGATCTGGACCAGCAGCTCTATGGTTTTCATCCTGTATAGGCATAAGCAGAGAATGCGACACATTCATAAGACCATCTCCTCCAGATCCTCCTGTGAGTCCAGAGCTACCAAAATCATCCTCCTCCTGGTGAGCACCTTTGTCTGTTTTTACACACTTTCCAGCATCTTCACCATTTGTTTGACTGTTATTTATAATCCCAACCCTGTCTTGGTGCACATGGCTGTCATAGTTGCTGGGTGTTTTCCAACTGTTAGTCCCTTTCTGCTCATGGGCGGTGACTCCAGTGCTTCCAGGCTCTGTTTTGCCTGGATACAGACTAGAAAAAACACTAATCATATGAGAAATATGTAATGTGTGAGCTTTTACACAGTTCTTTGCCATTTTTTCAGTCACACATGCAAAGTTGTTAGAGCATTTTACACAGTCATATCATATAAGAATGGTGGTTTGCACAAACAAGCTTGAATAGTATGATGTGTGGATGTGTATCTGTGCTTGCATATTTCTTGGATAATTTTTATTAATCATTAAGCAATACCTATGGAAAATTGTATGTAACTAATGTAAATTTCACATTTAAAATAATACTAATTACAACAATGGCTAACTGCTTTACCATAACATCTGCTTTCTTTCATATTTTCCTGCTATTTTGTTGATTGACTTGTTAAAATACATGAAATGTCCCTATTTCTGAATTGTGTGCCTTTGTTTCTATCACTCTACATCTCAGTATGATGCATAATTACAATGCTCCAAATAAAAGTATAAAAATACATGTGTGGAATGAATTTTTTATTTTTGCGCTGTTATACATGCTTCTTAGCTAAACCTCATGAATGAAATAATTATAGCTAAACAATATTTGCCGATGGCAAGTGAAATTAGTCTTATGTGTTTCTTAGAATTTGGGGCTGAATGGAAAGCAATGATGAACTTATGTCACCCTTTGTATTTTTTTTTGCGGTACTGGGGATTGAACTCAGGGGCATTCTACCTCCGAGCTACACCCCCAGCCCTATTTTTTTTTTATTCTTTATTTTGAAACCGAGTCTCACTAAGTTGCGGAGTGCCTCACTAGGTAGCTGAGGCTGGCCGCGAACCCGGATCCTCCGGTCTCAGCCTCCCGAATGCTGGGATTACAAGCGTGCGC
>PVLC010020662.1:14952-29073 GCA_004027655.1 Graphiurus murinus | reverse complement strand
TGCATCGGTCTGATAATTTGGTTTCCATTCTTTTGGGTATATACCCAGTAGTGGTATTGCTGGGTCATATGGTAGGTTCACTCCCATTCGTCTGAGGATCCTCCATACTGTTTTCCACAGTGGTTGCACAAGTTTGCAATCCCACCAACAATGTATTAGGGTTCCCACTTCTCCACACCCTCGCCAGCAGGTGTTGTTGCTCATGTTTTTTATGATTGCCATTAAACTCAGGAATTTTAGATGATAAAACTATTTTAGGCACATCTGAATTCAGTAATACTCTCTAAATGGCAGTATAGATATAAAATTGGATTTTGACCAGCTACACACCCTTAACTTATTGTCTATAAAATGTTTATTTGAATTGTTACCTATCTTCAGTAAAGATTGCTTTTACATATCTGCTGTCATTGCATATTCTGCTTAATTAAGCTTTTTTGTTGATACTGCAGTTTCTGTTTATTTTTACATCTTAGATGTAGTGTGAGGGAACAGGAAAGACCTTTTAAAAACACAACAATTACTGCCAGAGTGCAAGAGGGACAGTTAAAGGGGAGCATGAAAGGCTCTTCAGATTACAGTCAGTGGAGCCAATCTGTAGCACAATCTGTAGTAAAAAATGGAAAGAAGTTTAGTAAGGAAAAAAAGAGTGTGGAGTATAGCACACATTGTTTTATTTAGTCTCCAAAGCATTTCCTTTAATTTGTTTTAAAATCATTTTAGTCACTGAAACATAATTGATCACTTAACTATGTCAGGCAGTAAAAAATACAGAATGATTTAATTTTAAAATGTTCAAAGTAAATAGAAAACTGTATTCTTAAATATAGGTGACTTTTTTTGCCTCAAACTGTTTAGTTAATAAGAAATATTAAGAGTTGTATTATTTATTATTACCCAGCAGGGCCATGAGAGATAATATATTTTATCTATATGTAGAAATCTTTGGTTGTCATGGGAAACCTTGAACACAGAAAAGAGCTTTCAATGACTTATCTTCAACATATTTCACAATTAGCTTGAGATAGTTTAAATGACATTTGTGGGAGAAGATGAGTCAGCAAGGCCCTTAAATGTCAAAAAAAACCATGTTTCTCCGACTCAGCTGACTTAAGGTGAGCTACAGAGACTATAGTAAGAAGTTAAATATCCAAGAAGGCCAGGTCATTGTGGGCAGTAGAAGCCACGCTGTCCCCACAGACTGCATACCTCGTCCCGCAGTCACTTCCCAGACAGGATTTGATGGGAGTGAGTAAAAGTGCCAGCCTCCTCCTTCCTTTCTTATGGAAAAGCAACCCAAAGAGCATATCTGTGAACACTAGGTCAGTATCATCTAGTTCTCAAAAACATTTTAAGAATTATGAGCCCAAATTTTGTTTATGGTGGAGTTATACACATTAGAAAAATCAGAATTTTTGTTAGTATAATTTATTAGCTGAGAAAGTTGAAAAGGTTCTGTGGGCTCATCTTTATAGGTGGAATCTAAGTGATCTGGATCATTGCCCACCAGCAAAATTGCTAGGCATGGTAGACAAAGAAAATGTTCCCTCTAATGATTTTTTATGAGCTGAGTATCTATTGTTCCCAGTTGAGTGCTCTTTTCCTCTTTTTATTGTTGCTGAGCAAAAGAATTTATAAAAAGCTCTTTTTTATTAAAACCCCTGCTCAATTGAAATGCAAGTTCATTAAGTAGTCATTTCTCTTCCTGCCATAATAACCCTTTCCCCTTCTGGTCTATTCAACAGTGCCTTGCAGCACTGGTCAACAATTTAAGTCTGAACAGATTATTATATAGAGAGATACAGATATGCAGTATCCAACATTAAGTGGGAGTTCAATTTCACATGGATAGAATATGATCACTCAGGCTAGATTTGGCCATAAATTTCAAATTAGTACCTCAGCTTAAAAAGGGAAGATGCTCCCTAGAAAGTTAAAAGAGCAGTGGAAAACTTCTACTATGACAGGATGCTGATCAGGTTGAAATATTCATTAACAGCTACTAAACTACAGTGCTAAAATCCAAGAAAATAGTTAATTTTCATAGACCTAATATTTTAATAGTTATAACTAATGTTTGTTGCATACCTATGCTAAATATTCTACCTTTAGTATCTTTTAAAAATTTTCATAACCCCAAGAGATGTGTACTGTTATTATCCCCATTTTACAGGCAAAAACCCAAAGGCTCAATGGAGTTTAGGAACTTTTCCAAGATTCTAACTTTTTTGAGTGGTAGGACTAGGATCCAAATTCAGTTTGACTTAACTCTGAAGCATGTACTCTTTACCTTTCTATTATATTGCACTAATTCGTAGTATGTGGGAAGCAATAGAATGAAGGGGCTTGCAAGGCTTTGGGCTCATTCTTTGATGCTTGAACTTTGGGTCATAAAAGTGAGTGTAGCTTTATGGAAGGTTCCAATATCATTGTGCATCACAAGCAAGGGTAACTGATGTCTTTAATTCTGCCTTGGAAGCTTATGATGTCCATCCAACTGCACATAGCAGAATTTCAATATTGAAGTTTAGCAGTGTGGGTTTCTCTGACTCAGGGAATGGAGGAAATTTTGAGGAGATTTTACTTGAGACAGTCATGGGCAAGAGCTTTCAAGGAGAACATGCAGAGCAAGGTTGAGAAGATGGTTCATGAAAGTGAAGCAGCAAATCTTGGGAGATAAATGAAGGGATAGCTCAATATATTAATGATGACCACAAGAAAACGGAATTTACTGAAAAGAACAGGGAAGCAATGAAAACTATGGTTAAGGAGTAAGACAGTTAAACAAGATAACTCACAGCATTTGAAAGGGAATTATAGTGCCTTAATAGAATCCTTAAAACTTGTTTTCCACTATTCCCAGTAGTGAGCTGGGTTATTTGTCCACGTTATGCTTTTATGCCAAATTTAAAATTATATTTGCACAGTTCTAGGGTGGTTTAGTAGGATCAGTAGAACTAAGATTATTACTTAACTGTTTCCAGTTACTGTAATCAAATGTGAAGAGATTCCTAACTGCTCATGACTAATATTTATAGCAAACTTCTGTACTCCTATATTCAAACTATATTCAAATATAGGTGCACCTATATTCAAACAGAAGTGCATTCCAAAACCAACTTGGTGAATTTTTTTTTGGCGAATTTTTCATTCCTCTTCTCTTGGGTGAGTGATGCAAATGCTCTTTCCTTCTGTGAATGTGAATGATCAAGAGTTCACTTTCAAAGTGTTTACACTTTGGTTCCCATTCCTCTGACGTAGGATGTTTGTCCTTTGTGGTGAGATGGAAGACTGGATTTGCCTAGTCTGCATCTCTCAGGCTATCCTAGAGTGTTGTAGGGTGCAGTGTTGCAGAGAGAGCAGACACAGCTTTCCATAATTAACCCCACTTGGATCAGGGTTATGCTTTGTTCCTTGGCTTCTTGGTACTTAGGTATTCAGTTTGCCTTCTACACTTGTATACTATATTCTTGTTTTGGCTTTTTATTTTTTCTCATAGAGAGGGATTTTTTAAAGCCAATATGTGAAAATGTGAATATATTGAACTTTAAAGAAATGAAATGAAATGTGTTTGCTTTGTTTTAAAATCATAAAGAATAAACTGTAAGACACTTTTATTCATATCATTTTCCCAATACAGTTAAAATAAAATCTGACTTGCCAAAATTGAATTTACACTGTATTTTTGTTGTAAGAATCTGGAAGAATACCTTGTGTGTTATATAATTTCATCTGCATTGTGAGCTCTTTATTAAAAGACTTTGTGGGTCTTTTATATCTTTTACACCTTCCTCTACTTCTTCATGAGATGCGCAGCCTGGTTGTCCCTCAGGACAAGGTATTGACTGGTTCACTCCAAAAGGCAGCTGTTAGAAATCAAAATCAGACATGAGTTTTCTCAGAAGCCATTGTTGAAACTTGGATTTTTACCTTTCATACCAAAATAAGCAAGGGGAAAAATGGAAATCAGCCCAACAATACTTCAAAACTGATTTTTGTATTTATCTTAATAAAATCCCAGAGAAAAGTGCCTGGTTTCTTGGTTTGTTTATTCATTTCTTGCCTCAGGTATCTTCATTTCGATTTTTGACCTTCAGCACTTTCAACTGCATAAGAATTCAAAACATAGACATTGGTAATAGAAATGCTGATACAACTGAGCTAGAATATATTATTAGAATATAGAATATATTATTTAATATGTCTGCACAAATGCCTGGATCCCAGACTTAAGAGTAAGTGAAGAATAAGGCCACTGGTCAGTTTTCAACTTCCAAGAGGAGTGTACGGAGATGTGCTCTCTGTTTCTTTTACACCCTTTCATAATCTCTCCATTTCTCCTATGTGTGTGCATGGGAATACATGCATTCACATCTCTATATTTGCCCCATAAAGTGGCAGCATCTTAATAATCATAGCTACCAAAGCCAGGTAGACATTCAGTGGGCATTCATTATATGCTGCAGTTTCTCACCTGGCCTGGGAGGGTCTCATGTTGTCCTGGGTGCCATCCTGTCGTCTATGTCCAAATCCATACAGGAAGGACGACTGTCATTGTTAGGCTAACATAACATAAATGATTTATCTACCTAAAACTGGAGCTTGAATTTATTCTTCAGAGGAGAAATACGTTTTTCACAGCAGTCTGGTGAATTAAGAACAAGATACAGAATCACACTGGTGAGCATGTTCTATTTGACTCTCTTGATGGGATTTATGTGTAGGACATCAATTGTCTGTACAGACATAATCGAATACATATTACCATGATATGAAACCATGCAAGAATATGTATGGTATGGGGGATGTTGAGTTTTAAGAAATTTCATGAGTAAAGCCAGAAAAAACCTGAAAATGGATGTAACATGAAATTTTTCATTTGAATTTTTTTTTTCTCAAAGTATACTTGAAGCAGCTATTTCCTGCATACCCTTTTATGTAGAAATGCAAAGACAAATAGATGATTTTAATCTGTTGCCATGTTCCCTTTTGGACTGAATTTTAGATAGAGTAGGAGCGCCTCAGGCAGATCCTCAGGCCTGGTGAGAGGCTTGGAAACGCTCTCAGATCTCAACTGAAGTGTCCAGTGTCAGCAGATGGGAGGCCTCTTGTATTTAATAATGTCAAGAGAGTAGGGGGTTTTACCTCATAGGCTGGCTGACAGTTAACTCCTGGGGAAAGAAGAGCAATCTGGCTGACAATTTGTCTCCAGTCTAAGCAGACCAGAAATACCTGGCACCATGAGCCCCTGGTTGGTGGCAGTCAGCAGTAGGTCAGGCAGTAATGGTTCCAGGCCTCATTCACTGGCAGCAGTGGGAATTGCTGTGGTATAAATTGGCTTTAGGGCACAAATTGATCAACCAAAAGAGGTTTAACGATTTTTAGTGTTTGGGTTCCTGACAGGTTCCAAATTTCGGGACTAAATAATGCAATGCGTGGCAGTCAACTCTGCCTTCCCTTTTAGGTTTTGTGTCTCCCTGCAAACCCCTAATAGCAACTTCTTTTTGTTCTCCAGACTGCCTTAACCCAAGACAGAACTTTTGGCCTCGGCTGTCTGGCCATTGTAATCTACAAAGGCAGTGAAATCTTTCCTTTCTCCTAAGATGCTCCTCTGCCTGTGTCCTCTCCTACTCCTGGCCTGTTACCACTTTTGCACAGGTAAACCTACACCTGCCTGCTAGGCACCCACAACATCGGGTGCTGGGGTGTGGGTCCTGCTGGCCCATGTGAGCTCTGGGTCCACAGCCCAGCTCCCCAGCTGCCTCCGTCATTCTAGGGATCCCACCCACCTATTTTCCCAGAGTGAGATAGTGAAATTAATGAGAAGGCACCAGGAGTAAGGAGGAGAGATGTATGGCATGTTCTCGATTCCTTGAAGAGAGGTATTTTTTCAACCATCTTTAATATCTTTGTAAGTTACAGCAGCATTAATTTTTTTTCCATCTGATAACCGTTCTGCATTTGTAGGGCCACTAGTGTTGAACCATTCTCATTTGTACATGGGAGAGGTACCTCACCTACCACCTAACAACACAGAATTCACAGGTTCCTATTTATTTCAGGTTCCAGGCTTGAATCTTCATTAAATTTTGCAGGTGGCTGAGAAACCATCTGTTTGCTTAAATCTACCTTGGGTAATCTTGCATCACTTAAGTTTTCTATTTGAACCTCTGTGTAAGAGTTCCCCATTGTTGAACACATTTATACTCTGGTACATAGAATGCCTTATGTAGCTACTATGCCACAAACCTACCACACCTATGGGTTGAAGTTTTCTTTTGAAACTCAGCCAATGAGGTGTCTGAATATACCTTTAGGCCAATTGGGTTGCTTTAATGGGATCTGCACATGTTCAACTCTGTATGAAGCTGTTGTTCACTTGACGAGTCATCTTTGGCCTTGTTCTCCCTCCACTCCATTAGGGAGACATATACACACATGTTGATTTTATCTGCTTTCAGAGGAGAGAGGGGCCTAGTCTTTCTCTTCATGATGCTAATATTTGTGCTGATCCCTCTTGGGAAACTGTCCTTACATCCAAAGTACTTTTGAAGGAGAAAGAGGCAACAAATCTTTATATTATCCAGGCATTTTCTGACTACATCTAAGTTATCCAATCGAGATTTATTTGAAAATTGATTTTGTGTTTTCTTTTGTTAGAGAATGTAAAGCTGGAAATTTTTCTCAAAGAACACACCCGAGGTCCTATAGCTCTGAGGACTGAGGACTAACATCCTAGTCACTGAACTCTGTAGCTAATGCACAGTGACTGTGGGCAGGACACAGACTTCTGTGAGCCTCTCCAATTGGATGCTCACTAATAGACAGTCTGTAAAAGTAGCACACTTTTCTGAGTCATACCAATACAAGTTAAAATCCTTGATTCACTCTAAATTAGCACAGTTATCTCAAAGTTTTCTAAGCTGTCTTTTGGTTTTCTGGCCCATAATAACTTGTGCCCCCACCCCCACCCCAGGTTATCTGTTAATTTAAGCAAATGTGCCTGTAGCTTTTCCAAAAATATTCCTTTTTTATGGTATATCTTTTTTTTGTTTTTTTGTTTTTGTTTTGTGGTACTGGGGATTGAACTCAGGGGCATTCTACCTCCCAGCTATACCGCCAGTCCTACTTTTTATTCTTTATTTTGAAACCGAGTCTCACTAAGTTGCGGAAGGCCTCACTAGGTAGCTGAGGCTGGCCAAGAACCCGGATCCTCCGGTTTCAGCCTCCCGAATGCTGGGATTACAAGCGTGTGCCACCGTGCCCTGCCATGGTATATCTTTTTGATTTCCATTTTTTTTTTTTTTTTTCGGTACTGGGGATTGAACTCAGGGGCATTCTACCTCTGAGCTACACCCTCAGTCCTATTTTTTATTCTTTATTTTGAAACCGGGTCTCACTAAGTTGTGGAGTGCCTCACTAGGTAGCTGAGGGTAGCCGCGAACCCGGATCCTCCGGTCTCAGCCTCCCGAATGCTGGGATTACAAGCGTGCGCCACCACGCCCAGCTTTGATTTCCATTTTTTAAATTTCAAGTACTATACAAATATTATAATAGTAAGCTAATTTTTAAAAGAATAGATGAAAAATTACCAACAATTCCTTATCCCAACCATTTTCTTTTTTTCTGAGATCCCTTCCAGTCCATCTTCATATACAGCCTAGAGAATTTGTCTATAGGAAATGCCTGTGGACAAATATGCAAATCTCTAGGTTCAGAATCACACTATACTATGTTACAAAGACATTGTAATGAAATTTGAACATCTTTGCTAAATAAATAACTGATCAACAATACTTATGGCTAAGTGAGAATACTGTTTGACAGCTGAAACTATCCAAGAACATTTAAAGAAAAAAAAAAACTCTTTTGGCCAGATTCATAGCAAAGCAAGATGATATTCAGAGTTGTCAAGTACTGAGTCCCTGATGTGGTGCCATTTTAATATTATCTCTTTAATCCTAACAACCCAATTAGCTATTATTTTTATCCCCATTTTATATGAGGAGGGGTTTTAAGAGCTTAATTTTCACAAAATTACAGTCAGAAGCAGGAGGATGTGGTCTGCCCCTAGGTCGTCTAACCCCAAAGTCTATCTTTTCCCCTTTTGCTATCTCCTACATTCCCAAGGGAATACCCAATTTGCACTTAAGCTTTGTAGCCCAATTTCCTAAAAATTTTGATCCCAGTTTAAATCAGATACTGGGTAATATAACAAGCCTACTCAGGGTAGTTGCGCATTCTAACATTGAACACATCCAAAGATCTCCTTACTTCCCCGGGCATTTGTCACCTGACATGTTGCATTTAGGACACCAGAGGGTGTGTCCAGTGAAACACACAGGAGGCACTTTTGTGACAAACAGACCTGAGAAGACTAAGCTGGAAGTGGAAAAAACCTGTACATTTTCAAGCCTCCTTTTCAGATCCATGACATTTTTTTTTTTTTTAAGTGCTTGATCACCGCAAAGATGAACAACATTGTAAGTCTCAAGCATCAGATCTTAGGGTAAAACAGAATGTTAACAACTTTTATGTCATCTCCATTGGGGAATGGCAGAATTCAAAGAATTTAGGCTTTGGAGACAGATTTATGTGGATTTCAGTTCTGGGTCATATACTTACTTGCTGTGTAGTTCTGGACAAGTTACTTGACCTCTCTGTGCCTCAGTTTCCTTACCTGTAAAGCAGGGACAGGCCTGCTGTGAGGATGAAATGAAGTGAAGCCACAGGAACCGCACTCCAGAATCATGAGCACAGTGCATTCCTTTTCACTACACCAGTGAGCGGGTCTCTACTTAGACTGTTTTGTAGAATCACTGGTAGCTTTTATAACTCCAATGTTCAGGCAGGCTGTCCAGCTTTCTGGAGCGGAGCCAGGCGGCAATATTTTTCAGGGCTCCTCTATTGTTTCCCTGCCCAGCCAAGGCCAAGTATCCCTGGACTCAGGCCTAGGGAGGCCTGGGTACAGAGCTAGGCCTATCCGCCAGGGCTCTGCAGGAACACAGCTTGGGAAGGCAGCAGGCTTGGGGCTCAGGGGCAGAACCCCCAGGAATCCCAGGAAACCCTAGGCTCTCTCCAGAGCTGTGGGCAGGGCTGTCCCAAGAGCCTGACTGGGACCAATTGCCCTGGGGCTTTTCTTTCTTTTGCAGCATTTTTACACAAGTGGAAGTGTCAGAGGGTGAAGGTCCATTCCTCACCTTGGGAACTCAAGATTGGTGGGGATCTTGGCTTCCGTGACAGAAAAGAATTTCAGCACAGGTCAGTCAGAGACAAAGACAGAGGTTTATTTTGGAAAGTGGGAGATACCCATTCAAGTCAGAACGAGGGCCAGAGGGAGAGAATGCCTTGGGGGTCTTTAAAGAAGACCCCACTGAAGGGATGGGTTGGGACACACACAGAAGTAGAGATCTGGACTTCCTCAGAATCCTCACATTCTGGGCTGTGATGGGTGTTGGCTGGGTGGTACCAGAGTTTGACCTTCCTCACTGATCCTTTGTTTACTAAGCATCTCAGGATTCTCAGGTGGGGAGGTGGTGCACGCCTGTATTTCCAGCACCTGGGAGGCTGAGACAGGAGAATCACAGGTTCATGGCCAGTCTCAGCTACTTAGTGAGACCCTGTGTCAAAATAAAGGATTAAAAATAGGGCTGGCCGTGTAGCTCGGAGGTAGAATGTCCAGGGTTCAATCCCTAGTACGGCAAATAAATAAATAAATAAATAAATAAATAAATAAATAAATAAATAAATAAATAAATAAATAAATCTAATTCCTTCTTTTCCAGTTTGTCTTCTTTTTTTTTTAAACCTATTTTTAAAAATTTTTTTCTATCTTACCTCAAAACCATCTTAAATTGGAATTAGAAGGAAATCTTAAGAAGTTTCACCTCCAAAGGCAAGCAGATAGTCAAAGGAGAGAATGAGAGCAAACCCATAGCTGCAGGTGAAGGCAGCCCTCCTTGCAATCCCAGTGCCCCAAGTGACTCTTGGTGGTGTGGTCCCAGGACCTTCAGGACAGAAGCGCTAGGGGGCTGCTCAGAAATGCAGAACCTCAGACCCCATTGCAGACCCATGAAACTGTAACACTGTTCCCAAGTGATTAGTATGGGAAACACAGCTATAGTGAGGATAGACCCAGCCTTAGGGGCAAGGTGTGCTTATGCATTTGAACCCTGGTGTTTTCACTTACTGTGAGATTTTTGGAAGGTGACTTGACTTCCCTGAACTTTCCCCATCTGTAAGCTTTCCTCATCTGTAAATTAGGGCTGAAAAGATTTTCCTTTATAATGGACCATCAGGGAAGTTGTGGATGGCATAGAAAGGGGACTATGGTTTGGGATAGGAAAAACAAATCACTTTTATTTTCACTAATATCTAATTGAAATTTGCATTTTCTTTGATTCTGAGTGTAAGCAAGATTTGTTGGCAGCCTGTAACTTTGTCACCATTAGAGTTCACAGACATTTTTGTATTATAATCATTGTAGACATCTCTAAGTACCATTTGTATTCATCTACTTTGAAATTACAGTCGTTTTTACATGGTACTAGATCGTGATATTTAATGCATTAATAATGAGGCATGTACACTATTATACTGTATCACAAAGGTTTTTTAATTTTATGAAAATTGCATTTTAAACTAATTGGTTTCCTTTGTAATTATTACTATTTTGAGTATGCATTTGAAAACATTATTCTAAAAAGGGTTCTATGGGCTTGTAGACACAAAAAAGTATATATATATAAAAAAAAAAGAGCCCTCTCTGCCATGTAATCTATTGTAACTAAATGATCATGTATCTAAAATTTGGCAAAGACTCAAATAGCAGCGCCCAGATTGTCCTCCTCATCATTGCCACACCTTGCCTTGTCCTAAGTTGGGACCAAAGCTAGGTTTTCCTGGGTGCAGTCAGGAAGCACAAGGTCCAGTCACCTTTCCTGCAGGCCCTTTCTGGCTAATTCTAGTTTTATCGAATAGAGTTGCTTGAATAGCTGCTCTGTGCTACAGGGGGGAAGGAAGCTATTTATTTTGCATGCTGGGGATCAAACCTAGGGCCTCATGCCTGCTGGGCAAGCGCTTTACCACTGAGCTACATCCCCCACCCTAGAAAACTATCTGGAACCACACAACTAGTAAATGGAAAAACTGGCCTTTGGCCTCCTTGCAGCCATGTATATTTCTGAGTGGAGCTAAGAAATCCAGGTGGAAGTGGAGAGATTAGCAGCTCTTGTATTCTCCTAGTTCAAGAAGGTGACAGACACCCCAGGGTGTTTGTTTTGAAACAGGGTCTCACTAGGTTGCCTAGAGTCTAAGTTTCTGTGGCGAGTCTTGAACCTGTGATCCTCCTGTCTCAGCCTCCCATGTCTGTACTGGAATTACAGGCATGGGCCTCCACACTGGCTTACCTACAATCTCTAGTTCTTGTACATTCAAATAAGCATTATGAAGCACTTACTGTGTGCCTGGTCCTGTTTCAGTCACTAGGATACCCAGCTGGGTTGCTCATGATTCCTGCCTTTGCCGTGGGACAACATGTCACTCGTGGGTTCTTGGCCTCCATGATAAAAAAGAATTTTAACACGTGCCAGTCAGGAACAAAAGGCAGGAATTTATTCAGAAAGTAAGGGACTTGAAGGGAGAAAACAGGTGAGTGGAGATCTTCCGGGCCAAGCGAGCAAGAGAGCTCTTTGCAGCCTTTTCACTCCTTATATAGAACTCCCAAGGAGGGGTGGGCACAGAAGAAGTCTGGACCTCCTCTTTCTCAGGTTTCAAAGATTGCTGGCTGAGGTCTGACCTTTGTCCTCCTGGACCTCAGGAGTCTCTGGTGGGGCAGGAATCCAAGGGATTAAGGGTGTGGACCCACAGAGACCTCTGCCTAAGACCTGACACACCCTATAGGGTGGAGTTAGATTATGAACTCTGCAGATTTTATTTTTTTATTGTAATAATTCGTGCTTTGTATATATACATTTTTGTTTGGTACAAATTGATCAAGACAAATGTGCACATATTTCTCATCTGACCCTATCCCCAATTCCTACCCCCGCTCCCTTGCCCTCCCTCCCTCTCAAGTTCAGTTCAGTGAGTGATCTTGATATAATTGTGTAAGTACATCATGTGTCTTAGGATGCTCTCCCCCCCCCCATCCATCCTCTTCAGTTAAATCAACTTCTTTGTTTATCGAGGGTCTCTACTTTTTCATCTGGGGACCCTCTTATGCCCCATCTTCTCCCTTCATCCGCATATTAGGGAGAACATATGCTTCTTTACTCTTTGTGATTGGCTAATCTCACTTAACATAATGTTTTCCAGTTGCACCCATTTCCCTGCAAAGAACATGATTTTGTTCTTCTTTATGGCTGAGTAAAATTCCATTGTGTACATATCCATAGTTTTGTAATCCATTCATCTGTGGATGGACATTTTAGCTACTTCCATAGTTTGGCTATTGTGAATTGAGCCGCTATAAACATAGATACACATGCATCGGTTGGATAGTTTGGTTTCCATTCTTTTGGGTATATACCCAGTAGTGGTATTGCTGGGTCATATGGTAGGTTCACTCCCATTCGTCTGAGGGTCCTCCGTACTGTTTTCCACAGTGGTTGCACAAGTTTGCAACCAACAATGTATTAGGGTTTCCACTTCTCCACACCCTCACCAGCAGGTGTTGTTGTTTGTGTTTTTTATGATTGCCATTCTGACTGGAGTTAGGTGAAATCTCAGGGTAGTTTTGATTTGCATCTCCCTGATTGCCAATGATGTGGAACATTTCCTCATACATTTATTGGCCATTTGTATTTCTTCTTTTGTGAAATGTCTATTTAGATCCTTTGCCCATTTTTTGATTGGGTTATTTGCTTTCTTAGTTGTGATTTTCTTGAGTTCTTTGTATATCCTAGATATTAAACCTCTATCTGAAGTGTAACTGGCAAAAATTTTTTCCCACTCTGTAGGCGCTCTGTTGAGGTTCTTGATAGTTTCCTTTGCTGTGCAGAACTCTTTGGTTTAATGCAATCCATGTATTGATCTTCCTTTGAGCTGCTTGTGCTTTTGGGGTCTTGTTGAAAAAGTTTTTACCTGTGCCTATGTGTTCAAGTGTTGGTCCTATGCCCTCTTCCAGTAGCTGCAAGGTCTCTGGTCTGACTTCCAGGTCCTTGATCCACCTTAGTTGACTCTTGTGCAGGGTGAGAAAGTGGGTTTTATTTCCAGTTTCCTGCATATGGTTAACCAGTTTTGCCAACACCATTTGTTAAAGAGGCTATCCTTTTTCCAGTGTATACTTTTGGCTCCTTTGTCAAAAATCAGTTGGCTGTAAGTCTGTGGGTCTGTTTCTGAGTCTTCTATTCTGCTCCATTGGTCTATGTGTCTGTTTTTGTGCCAATACCATGCTATTTTTATTACTGTGGCTTTGTAGTAGAGTTTAAAGTCAGGTATTGTGATGCCTCCTGCATGATTTTTATTGCTAAGAACTACTTTGGCTATCCTGGGCTTTTTGTTTTTCCAGATGAATTTAAGGACTGATTTTTCTATGTCTGTGAGGAGCGTCCTTGGCAATTTCATAGGTACTGCATTGAATTTGTAGATCAGTTTTGGGAGGATGGCCATTTTGATGATATTTATTCTGCCTACCCAAGAGCATGGTAGATCCTTCCATCTTCTAAAGTCTTCATCGATTTCTTTCTTCAGCTTTCTGTAATTTTCCTTATAGAGGTCTTTAATCTCCTTGGTTAGGTTTATCCCTAAGTATTTTATTTTTGGGGGTGCTATTGTGAGTGAAATTGCTTCCTGGATTTCTTTTTCGGTTGATTTATGGTTGGTATATAGAAAGGCTTCTGATTTTTTAAGATTGATTTTGTATCCGGACACCTTACTGAATTCGTTGATCAGTTCTATGAGTTTTTGGTTGAGTTTGTTGAGTCTTCTAAGTATAGTATCATGTCATCTGCAAAAAGGGATAGTTTTAGTTCTTCTTTCCCTATTTTTACCCCTTTGATTTCCTTCTCTTGCCTTATTGCTCTGGCTAGAGTCTCGAGTACTATATTAAACAGAAGAGGTGATAATGGACATCCTTGTCTTGTTCCTGTCTTTAGTGGGAACTCTTGCAGTTTTTCTCCA